>PVIW01005191.1:0-112126 GCA_004026585.1 Noctilio leporinus
GGGGGAGGATGGGTCCCACGAGCGGGGCGGGGCCAGAAGGGATAAAAGTAGAGGAAGCGGCAAGGGGTGGGGACCCAGAGGGAGGAAGTGGGGTGGTCGCAGGTGGGGACGTGGGCGAAGATGGTTCGGGAGCTGTCAAAAACAGTCAAGGAGCTCCCTTGGCGTCTCCAATCTAGCCTGAGGGATAAGAAACAGCAAGACCGTCCCTGTCTCCTAGGTGTTGACAATCTAGTTGGAGAGAAGACGCATGTATATATTAAATAGCTAAGAAGCGACTCCATGTCAGCTTGTAAACAAGGCATTAATAGGTATTTAGTATATGTGCTGCCGAATCGAGCACCATTAATAGGTATTTATACAGTGTATCTAAAGTATATTGTGGGAGGAGGGTATAAGGGGACTAAATGGTAATAGAAAAAAATTTTTGAAATTTTTAATTTCAAAGATGAAATTAAAGCCCTGGCTGGTACAGTTGAATAGATTGAGCAATGGCCTTCAAACCAAAGGGTCAATAGTTGGATTCCCAGTCAGGGCACATGCCTGGTTTGTGGGCCAGGTCCCCAGTTGAGGGCATGCAAGAGGCAACCACACATTGATGTTTCTCTCCCTCCCTTCCCCTCTCTCTCTAAAAATAAATAAATAAACTATTTTAAAATGGACATATAATGTTTTAAAGATTAAAAAAAATTTAAGTATATTGTATTAGGGAATTTCATGCAAAGCTTGAAAGGGGATGTCTCCTCAGGGACTGGTCAAGACATTGGTGAAGGAGGCCCAGAGAAAGATCAAAAAAGATCAGTGTCTATTAGTGGCCCCTGTGGTTTGCCTTTAAACCCATCTAGGTGAGTTCAAAGCTCCATGAGGCCTGTTATGCGTGGCAAGAGGTAAGATAGCCAGATAGTTAAGAGTGGGAGTCATAGATTCTAATTTTTAGCACCACCACTTACTGATCTTACAAAGGAAGGCAAGCTGGTAAACTTCCTTTTTCCTTAATTTTCTCATCTGTAAATAGGAGTGATAATAGCAGTACTTGTCTCATTGGGCAATTAGAAGAATTAAGTGAACTAGAACAATGCCGGGCATAGAGTTCCCCCAATGAAGCTTAACTATTATTTTAATATTTCAACCCTCCCATCCCCACCTACACTTAAATTCTAGATGAGAAGAACTGTCATACTTATGGTCTGCCGCATACTGCCATATTAAAATATAAAAAGTAATTATACTAATTCATTGCCTAAGGTCACAAGGTAGTAACTGGCAGATGCAAATTGGACCCCAAGTTTCCTGACTCTGAGCTTTTCTGATTCCTGTATTGATTGGTGAAGGGATGTGTGCAAGCAGGCTGCAGAGGCAGGGCAATGCAGGCCTGAAATTGTTGATGTCAAAAATCCAGTAAGTTTTGCCCTGGCTGGTGGTGCAGTGGATTGGCGCCAACCTGTGAACCCAAAGGTCACTGGTTCAATTCCCAGTCAGAGCACATAACCAGGTTGCAAGCCAGGTCTCCAGCCAGGTTCGTAGCTGGAGGCAGGTGAAAGAAACATACATTGATGTTTCTCTCCTTCTCTGCCTCCTTCTCTTCCCCTCTCTCAAAATAAATAAATAATCTTTTTATAAAATCCAGTAAGTTTTGTATTCTACATCAACTAATGATGTTATCCAAAGGCTGTCCTTTCCTCCCTAATCGTTGAGTAAAATTCGCACTCCCGAAAGATATTTTGTTTATTCTGCAGCTTCTTGTCATAATGGTCAATAATAGCTACTATTTATTAAGGAGCAACTTGATGCCAGATACTATTCTAAATACTTAACATAAATTATCCACCTCTGAGGGAGGAAACATGAACCCTGCTTTTGTGCAACATCACACACCAGGAACCTGCTAGGTTGTAGGTAAGAATCCTTCATTTTGAATGCTGATCTCTCCTTTACTAAACCCCTTTTGAGAATGTGGATCATGTTACATTTATGTGTGTAACCCTGGTGCCTAGGACAGTGGCTGGCATAGTGTTCATGCTCAATAGTGTACCATGCTGATCATTTCTGTTCCTCCATTTGGTTAGTCCTCCTACACACACAACACACACACATACACACACACACACACACACACACTGCCATACAGCCAAGGAACTGCTGTGCTATATCTAAGCCCTTTCTCTTGTCCCACTGTGAGCTGCTTGTGAACCCTTTTAGTCAGAGAGGCTCAGTACCTCATGGTGTCCTTCAGTGACCTTAGTCAGACCTGAGATGCTCTGGATCAGAAGGAATCAGTCTTGATTCCTTCCCAGCCACAGTCACTGCACACCCAGGCTGACTAGTGGGGTGAGCCTGGGTAGTAGCATCTGCTTAGTTTTTATTTTCATAATTGTTGGATTAGAAAAAAAGAAGAAGAAGAACCTTATTCCCCAGTGGAGAAACCCCTTCCTCTCATGACCCCAACCCCCAGCCTTTCTTGGGGACTATGGAAGCTTCTCAGGAGAATTTCGCTTATTTACAAATGTGCCTGCCAGGAGCTGAGCCAGCCTGGCCACGCCTCTCGCACTAGCAGCAAAGTGAGCTGATCTAGGGGAAGCAGGCCCCTCTTGTTCTTATCTTAACCGGCCACCAGGCCACCTCTCCAGATCCACAGAGTCCGTGCAGTCCCCACGCTGCCCACTGGAGGCGCCCCGGCTTGCTTGGCCTCCAAGCCTCCTTGCGCAAACCAATGCACCCTGGAGCCCATGTTTGGGGGCTTTCGGGTACCTTGAGCACTGGGGTCTTCAGCTGGAAAGAAGGGGAGCTACCCCGAAGAGTACCCCCCGCACACCCTTAGTGTCTGGCTGGAGGAAGGAGCATCTCCGCCTGGGTCTCCAGCTGAGGGTTGCTCAAGAATGAGGGGCCTTCTGAGCTACGTAGTTTTCCAAGTGCCCCATTCCCCAATCCTACCCTCACTTACCTGGAAATACCTGTATCGTTCTATGTCTTACCCTCTATTACTACCATTGTTTTCCTCCCGTCTCTCCCACGGACCTGTGAACCTTGAGGACAGGGACTTTATCCATCGTTGTCCTCCAGCAGCCAGTGCAGGTCTGGCTCATGGTAGGTGCTCAACAGATTTTTGCTAAATGATTGAACTAAACAAGTCAACCTCTCCCAGTGGCTCCCTGTGTGGCTAGTCTTGAGACACCTCTGTCTTTCCTCAAGTCCCCAGCTCTCCATCTTTTTAGATAGGAGAACCACACCCACACGTGCACACTCACGTCATACATACATGCACATCCCCTTGCACACATGCTGCTGCTCACCCCTTAGCCTTTAGCCTCTAGATCTGTGGCGCCCATCACACTGCTCTAACCACACACAATCCTGAACACTGGACACGTGGCTGGTCTGCATTGACATGGGTGGTAAGTATAAAACACACACTGAGCCCCGGCTGGTGTGGCTCAGTGGGCTGAGTGCTGGTTCGATTCCCAGTCAGGGCACATGTCTGGGTTGTGGGCCGGGTCCTCGGTTGGGAGTCCATGAGAGGCAACCACCCACTGATGTTTCTCTCCCACTCTTTCTCCCTCCCTTCCCCTTTCTCTAAAAATAAATAAATAAAATGTTTTTAAAATAATAACACACATACTGAGTTTTGAGGACTTGGTACAAAAAAGAATATGAAATATTTTACAATTTTATATTGATTAATTTTTGAACTGACCATATTTTACATAGTATATTGGGTTAATAACACATTGCTGAAATCAAGTCCACCGGTTTCTTTGTAGCTACTAGAGAACTAAAAGTCCTGCACGGGACTCACATGGTCTTTCATCAGACGGAGGGGCTCAGGGGCTCAGGGAGCTGTAGGTCCCTCCTTTCTCCAGAAGGTGGCGATCCGTTCTTGTCTTTAACATCCTTCCAGAAAGGTCTGGAGGTTTCTGAGGACAAGCCTCTGTCTGCACTATGGCCTAATGAGGGCGGACCCCACTCAGCCCAGCCGTGAACCAGCCTATCTATGCAAAGAAGGCTTCAAATTAACCCCCAAGAAGTCACGCAGCCTAGTGACATCCTCAACAGAAGAATTAAGGGTTGATAGACCCCTAAGTGACGCAATGCCGCACTTTGAACCCAGTCGCCCTTTTCCAGAGGTTGCAGCCTTTGGGGATGGGCAGGCAGTGAACACTTTGGTGACCAGCCCTCGTCCACCTGCAGGCCCAAGGAGTCCCCTCCCCTTGTCGCCGACCTTGCCTGCCAAGGCTCACAGCTGCGTCCCTCTCCAGGAACTGCCCTTGGCTGAGGATGCCTCACCCCTCCAACGACCATCCGTACAGGGAGCAAAGCCAGGCGCTCTGGCTAGAGTGGCTCTTCTCTAGTCCCCTCCCTGAGCCTGGGTAGAGTCCCTGAATCCCTCTAAGCAACACTGGGCACAGGATGAGGCCCATGGGGATGATCCAAGAAGCGCTCAGGACAGAGGATGCTTACCTGAAATTCAAATTTTATCAGGTGTCTTGCCTTTTGATTCGCTAAATCTAGCAGCCTTGCAATGTACATCTCCGGAGGCCACTGTGTTGGCCAGATGGACCTGAGCACAGTCCCTGAGGGGAGGACACCCTAGTGTCAGGGGTGGGGGCTTGTTCTGAAACGCCTCCTCAGGTCACCGCCGCCTCGGCTGGGCCTGGAGACAGCCGGTGTTGCAGGCCACACCCTCAGCTGGGGGTGTGAGAAAGGCAACCCATCAATATATCTCTTGTACAGCGATGTTTCTCTCCCTCCCTTTCTCTGCTCCTTCCCTTCCCTCTGAAACAAACACATAAGACTATAAAAAGAAAAGTGAAAATAAATAAAAAGTATAGGACCGTCGGGCGTGCACCCTGGTCCATTGGCTCCGGTGGTTGTACCAGCCCACCAGAGGTCGAAGGGGAGCCACGGGGGTCTCAAGGAGGACAGAGGCCTTTTCTGGGATCTTGAAGTTTAGAGGTGCCCCACCCAGGTTCCCCCCACCAGGCCCAATGGCCAAGCCTGAGGAGGCCTCCTGGTCAGTTCCGACAGGTCCACTGTGTGTTCATGGTGAGCTCCGGTGGCACTCCTGGGCCTCTGAGAGCAGAGGGACCCTGGGAGACAGGGATAAGTGTGGGTGTGTGGAGGCATCTGGGCTGGTCCGGGTCACCACAATGTCAGGATCCCACAGGCCCAGCAGCATCGAGCAGGGCTGGCCCCACCATTTGTTATGGTTCACAGGGAGGAGCAGGCTCTCCTGAGATGGCTGGGCCGGGGTCAGCATCGCTGTGGGGCGCGAAAGCCAGGCCCTGATGGGGCGGGCAGGGTGGGGTGGGGAGGGAGGGCAGGGTGCATGCTGGCAAGAGGTGAGCTAAGGTTGCAGGAGGGGCGTGAGCTGAAGGGGAGAAAGGGAGGCTGGGCAGACTTTGGGGCTGAGGAGGGCCCGGAGTGGGGCGGGGGAGGAAGGCCAGGGGGCAGCTGGCTAGGCTCAGATTCCAAAGGAAAAACTCACACCAGGTGTGGAGAAGCCAAGGTCCCTGGTAGTCAAGGAACTGGGGCGAGGACATGCGAGGTGACAGCAACCTCCCGAGCAGTCAACTTCCAGTAGAACAAACAGACACAAAAGTACACAGGGAGGCAGCCTGATGAATCTCCGCCTCCCCGGAAATCAGCATTGGACTCACATCACCTTTGCAGCAACCTCAGGCAGTCCCTCTCCCGATCGTCACGCCTGCATCAGAACCGGGCTGGGGGCCACGTGGTGACGGTAACACTCCTGTCTGGCTGCTGTCAGTCACGGTGGCATCAGTTGGGAGTCATCCACGGTGCTATGGGTTGTCTCAGTGCGTCCCCTCCCTCTTGTTCCTGGATGAGCTCCTGCTTTGTGTGTATCGGTTCAGGTTGTTTCCAGTGTCAGAGCACCGTGGCTCTTTAATGTTCCGTGGGTGTGCATGTGTCCAGCTCTCCTCAAGTCTTCCAGGGTGGTGGCCACACGGCACAGGGTTAAGTGCCTTGGCAGGGGTGCAGGGTGGCAGGTGTGGGAGGTGAGGCATGGTGTCCGGGATGGCAGAGGGTGGGAACCTCTAAGAAACTTTTGCTTGTTTGAGTTGACTTTTGTGACAACTAGACAAAGCCTGATGACAGGAACGATGGACAAGGGGACCATGAGGGTTGACCCATACCTCTGGGTGTGGGAATTTTCCCCAGGGTGTCCTTGAAAGTCACACTTGGGGCCCAGACTGGTCACGTACCTGATGGAGATGGTAATTTCCAGGGATGGGACCTGAACAATCGAACCCTGTCAGTGGTTTGCCTGCCACTGTCTTCACCGCAAGCCTCACCTGCCTCTCCAGCCTCAGCTGTACCCGGGCATCCAGGAGCCAGACTGAGAACTCCCTCCCTTTGCTCCGGCGCACTCTGACCTGGGGACCCTGATGGCCAACAGGAGAGCTAGGAAGATGTGAACGGGCCACGTGGAAAACCACTGGGCAGAGCAGCTCCGGGGAGACGGTATTTAATGGGGAATTGGGCCTGAGCTTGGTTTCACTCGGGTTATTTAACCGGGGCTCCTGTTTTCTTCTCCACGCAACGGGGCTAATGCTCACAGGCCGTGTGGATTAAAGGAGAGTGTTAATCTGGGGTTTAGCACTGGGCAAGAACAACAAATGGCAGCATTCTTGGGGCCTGGCGTCCGAGCTGCAAGGACTCAGAGGGGGTTGCCCAGCCCGCAGGGGACAGAGGGTGAACACCTGTCCCTGTTGGTGCCAGAACGGGGATCAGCCCCATGCTCTTCCCTAAACCGTGGGCTTCTGTTGGCCACTGAAATCCCCTCCCTGCCCAGTGTGACACGCTTATGTTTGACCCTCAGTCCACAGGGACAGAATCCTGCTGTCTGGTGCAGCCGGGAAGTGGGGCTGGGGCGATTAGAAATCTAAGAATATCACGTGGGGCTGTGCCATACTTGCTGTAGCAGCAGTGTGCCTGGGTGTCTCCGATTTTCCTGCCTCCTGTACCTGCAGACAACTCCCAGGGTGACTGACTGGGGGAAACGTGAGGGCCTCTGTCCTGGTAAGTGGGGTCCCCCCCAGCCCCTGGCTCCCAGCCTTCAGGCCCAGGAATACCCTGCTTGGGGTATCGAGACATGGGTAGAAACGGCGGAGGAGGAAGGGCAAATCCAGAAGTCATGTGGCACTTTATGTGGGATTGGCCTTCTCTAGGGCCGGCATCTGCAGGTCCATGCTGGCTCCTGCCCATACCCCCTCGCTCCCCCAACCTCCTCACTGCTGCCCTTGGTGTGTGTGCCCAGGCTGAGGCCATCTGGGTAGATGTGGGACTCCCTGAGGACCCGCTCTGATGAAGGGGCCCCCTCTCCAGGGCTGAGGACTAAGGCTGCGTGAAAAGCTCTCAGCCACACCGTCCCGCACCTGACGGACAGCAGTCGGGAGGTAAGACAACACACCCCACCCTACCCACAGCTGCATTAGAAGTAATCAGTGGAGGCTCCTGGCCCCTCCTCCCCTGGGCCTCAGTGTTGGGGTGCCTGGACCCCAAGCCCTGCCCACCTTTACTCTCTTCTGGGGCTCTTATGCACCCTAGGGCAGTGAGGCTGGAACCTGGAGGTTTGGAGGGGCCGCCGGGCGGGAAAGGTGGACAGAGAGCACCAGTGTTTATAGTCCCCAAAACAGCCCAGGGGGCCAGGCACTGGGGAACGTGCCCATACGCTTTGGGGCCGTGCCTCACTCCCCCCGCCCCGGGTCAGCTACAAAAGAGGGGAGACGCACGATCATGCTGGCTCATCCCCCCTTAGAGAAGAGGACCAGACCGCTGACCCTCACTCCCTCCCCACTAGGTGCTGGGCGCCTTCCTCTGCTGCAGAGGCAAATTCCTGGGCCAGGGTGCCTGCAGGTGGCACCAACAGCGAGGGTGTCCATGCAGAACGTTGGCTTCCCGAAGCCCATGGCCCTGCGCCCGCCACCAGGGATGCCGGGACCCCCAAGCTGCCGGCGGCGCCACACGCTCCCAGCCAGCGAGTTCCGCTGCCTCACCGTGCAGGACGCTGTCGGCGTGTTTGAGATAGAGCGTGAAGGTAAGCGGTGCGCACGGGGCCTGCTGCCGCCGCCCTGCAGCTGCCCAGCGCGGAGAGGACCTTGGCCCCTCCTGTCCTTGCCCCGGGACGCCCGCGCATCAGACTGCGCATTTCCGTGTGCGGGTTTGGTCTTGAGCTCTGTATTCCTGTAGGGGGTGGGCTGCGGGGTAGGCGCATGGCACTGTGACCCACCCGCCGGGGTTCCTCTCAGCCTTTATCTCCATCTCGGGCAAGTGCCCTTTATACCTCCACGAGATCCAGCACTTCCTGACCCTGTGTCCTGAGCTCTCCCTGGGCTGGTTCCAGGAGGGCCACCTCGTGGCTTTCATCGTTGGCTCACTCTGGGACCAGGACAGACTCACTCAGGTGAGGGCAGGGCTGCAACGGCCAGCCCCTGGCAGGCCTCGGGAGAAGAGACCCCTCCGCTCCTCTCACACAGCCAACCGGACAAGGGGAGGGGGGCCCAGAACTGGGGCTTCTTCCTCCAGACCCGAGACACCAGCACAGGCCTCCTCCAGAGCAGGAGGTCCTCGCTCAGGGGTCTCAGAAGCCCTTAAGGAGGGTCTGCCATGAAGCTGGGAGTGTAAATCCCATTCGGGGCCCTCCTTGGGCGGGAGGGAGCCCTGACTGCAAACACCCAGGGGGCATCTGCTCTCGACCCCTGAGGAGGATGGGATGGAGGGGAGCAAGTGCCAGCAGAGGTGACTGGGACCCGTGTCTCTCGCCCCCAGGAGTCGCTGACCCTGCACAGGCCCGGGGGTCACATGGCCCACCTGCACGTGCTGGCTGTGCATCGCACCTTCCGGCAGCAAGGCAAGGGCTCCGTCCTGCTGTGGAGGTACTTGTACCACCTGAGTGGCCTGCCGACCGTGCGCCGCGCTGCGCTCATGTGCGAGGACCCCCTGGTGCCCTTCTACGAGAAGTTTGGCTTCCGCTCCGTGGGCCGCTGCGCGGTCACTGTGGGCCCACTGACCTTCACGGAGCTCCAGTGCTCCCTCTGGGGCCAGGCCACCTTGCGGAGGAACAGCTGCTGAGCGGGCTGACTGGGGGGCGGGGAGGCACGGGGAGGTGTGCTGTGCAGGGAGGCAGGCTGGGGGCGCCTTTCCAGCGTGGGCTGGGGTTCCCAGGCAGAGGGGGAGGTGAAATAGAGAACATGGCTGGGTCTCCAAGTGCTGTGTCCTACAGTTTGTCCAGAGACCCTTGGGACCTCCTGCTGTGCCTGATGGGGTGGATCCTGGGGACAGTGGGAGGGCACTGCAGCCCTGTGCCAGCTCCCCACCTCAGCAACCAAGGGAGGCCCTCCAGGCAGGCAGGCAGGGCTGTCCCAGGGCACTGACCTCATCAGGAACCCAGGGCTCGGGGGCCCTTATTCCCCCCAATCCCAGGGATGTCCCTTCTATTAGCCCAGGAATGGGGGAAGGGGTAGCTGGGAGAGGGAAAGTGCAGGGGTGGCCCCCCCAGCACAGGTACCCCAGGTCCTCTGCCCACAGCCATCAAGAGGCTGTGCCCGTCACCTCCTGGTGGCTCTTATGAGTGGGGCAAAGGGTCAGTGGGGGCACAGGTACAGCGAATGCAGTTGACAAGGTTGGCCACCCTTTGGCCCAGCCAGCCCCCTCCCCGCCCCTAACAGCAGGTGGGGCTGGGGGATGCCAGAGGTCTAAGGATTTAGCTCCAACCCCTTAAGGTACCCGCTGAGGCCCTCCATGTGACCCCCGACCTGGGTTCTATACCAACCAAATTCCCAGAAGTCCCACAAGATCTCCACTGTCCTAGGTTCCTCCAGGCCGATCCACCCCCAATCCTCAGAATAATGCTCCAGCTTTCATCTTTCCTGGGGCCTCAGGTCAAAAGACGGTGCCCGGCAAAGACTATCCTTTACTACATTTGAGGCATTATCTATACAAAGTTAGCGTTAACTTAAAAATCAGGACCACAATATAAACCAGTACAAAACGAGTGTGGGCAACCCCTGGGAATGGGGCTTCAGGGTGGCCCAGCCCCCACCCCCACGTGGCAGGCAGCGAGGCCAGGGGCATCAGGGCCACTGCTGCCTGAGCTCGCCCCTGGAGCGGACACTGACGCGGATGGGGCCGCAGCCCCTGTTGTTATGAGCAAGCCAAGCGTCCTCGCTTCCCAGTCTCCCTCCACGCGGCTCCTCTGCCTGGACCACAGCCCAAGTGTCTCCCGCAGCGGCTGGTCACCTTGCATAAGGGCGGACTCAGCAGGCCACTGGCGAATGGGCTTGTAGGGCAAGGAGGGGAGGAGCAACGGGGTAGAAACCTCGCAGGCTGCCTGGCCATGTCCGCTGTAAGGGCCCAGTCACAGTAACATGGGACAGGAGGCACCAGCAGAGGCTGGGGGGAAGGTGGCAGCAGCCGAGGGCCCTGGGGAAGAAAGAAACCCATGGCAGAAGGGGGACCCTACTGCGGAGAAGCAGGCACTCAGAGTCCTCCCTAGCCAGGACCAGGGTCACACGAGGAGGGGGACCTCAGGTCCCCAAGGAGCTAGCCTTTATGGTCGTCTCTGAACTGGGGACCAGGCCCGGGTGCCGTGTCGATGGAGGGGTCCCTGGAGGGCAGGCAGGTGGCCTGTCCTAGGCACAGGCCCGGTGTTGGCGGGCAGGCAGGGGGTCAGTGTAGCACCTGGTCCAGCTCGTACTTCTCACAGAAGCGGCTGGTAAAGGGGAAGCAGGTGAGGTACTCGATCCAGGGCCAGTGGATGGGGTAGACGTAGAGCCAGATGACCAGCGAGGCGAAGAGGCCGGCAAAGACCAGCAGCGACACCAAGATGAGGGCCCGCTTCCGGTACTTGTCGCTGGTACCGAAGGTGATGTAGGGCAGGAAGGCGAAGGCCAGCAGGAGGCCACTGAGGAAGCCGAAGATGTGGGCAATGTTGTCGATCCAGGGCAGCAGGCCGCACACGAACAGGAACAGCACGATGGCTGACAGGTTCAGGAAGGCCTTCCAGGGCCGCTCCAGCAGCTGCCAGCTCTGGAAGAGCTCCACAAAGAGGCAGGCGAGCAGGCCGAACTGGGACCCCGCCGGGCCCACCTGGGCAGAGGGTGGGAGGGACGGGCGCTTTCAGACCGGACAGGGCACGTTCAGGGTGGCGGGACTGGAGAGATGGGTCACTTTCAGGTACCAGGTGTGCAGGGAGCCCAGGAACCCAAGTCATCCAATCTGGGAGCCCCGAAGCTCAGGGCAGCTAGAGCTGCTGGACTGAGGCTGGGCCGCGTCCACCCACCCTTCCAGCACAGGGAGACCTCCTGTGTGCCTGGGGCTCCAAGGATGGGACCAGACCCTGAACAGGGCAACAGCATTAGGGTGAACGGATCAAAAACGGACTTGTTGCCCAGGCTGGTGTGGATTGAGCACCAGCCTGCGAACCCAAATATCGCTGGTTCGATTCCCAGCCAGGGCACATACCCAGCTTGCAAGGTATCAGGCCAGCCTAGTCCCCAGCTGGAAGCAGGTGAAAGGCAACCACACGTTGATGTTTCTCTCCCTTTCTTCCTCCCTCCCTTTCCCTTCCCCTCTCTCTAAAAATAAATTTAAAAAGAAGAACTGACTCCTATGGGTCAGGAACCGCCACATACCGGCAATGAATATCCTATGACTCAATTTGTGTGATAGGGTAACAAACATGATCATGAAGAAATGAAGCAGAGAAAAGGAACAGAGGGAGGGGCAGAGTCCAGAAAGGTGGACTCTGATGGAGGTGCCATCTGAGCATGACTCAGGGACACACTCCCTTGTGCTCAGGATTAAGGGATCAGTCAGTAAGCCTCCAGCTTGGCAGCTCATCCTCTGTTGAGCCCAGCGTGGCAGGGGCCCCCTGTCCCTCTTGGGGACTCTGGGCAGAGCTGGCCCTTCCCACCCTCCTGCCCAGCCCCAGCTCCTACCTCTGCCCGGTACGGGAGGAAGATGGTGCTGGCCAGGTTGCCGGTGATGCCGCTGAAGATGAAGATGATGGAGATGCGGTGCCAGCCGGCCAACTTCTCCAGGTCGCGCAGGATGGTCATTTGGAAGACCACAGACACGACGCAGTGCACCAGGCTGGGGGGGCGGACAAGCTGGCCTCAGCCTTCCCACGTCTGCCCACAGCCGCCAGGAGCAAAGGGGTCTGCAGGGCGGTGCTGGCAGTGCCCTGGTGCAGGAGGAGCCCCTCCGCTGGGGGTCCAGGTGGGTGGCCGCCCCGGGGCCTGGGGACTGGGCGTCAAGGAGCCTTACCCGGCATGGAGGAACAGGGACAGCCAGAGCCTGTAGAACTGATCTGGGGCCTCAGGGTTGAGAAAGGGCAGCAGCCCACACACCTCGTTCAGGCAGTGCACCTGGGGGCGAGGGCATGGAGGTCAGCACCCAGGGACTGGATCATTCAGCAACCCTGCCTTGGGGGGCAGCGGGGTGCCCATGAAGCCAGCTCCAGCAGTCACTGTGCCCAGCTTCCTATGCCCAGGCCCCACCAGGCCCGGCCTCACCTGGGAGCACAGCGTCGCTTCTTCGTGGAAATAGCCATGCATGAATTCGCAGTACTCCCGAGTGGTGATCTCACAGCTGGGGAACAGGGGCCGTGTCAGGGCCCTGAGTACCCACCCTGCCTACCCTGTCCGGAGCCAGTGCCAGCACTGCCGTGCCCCCTGCAGAGACCCAGGAGGGGCTCCGGGGAAAGTGCCCCTCCGTCCTGCTCCCACCACAGGAGGCCCCACGGTGGACAAAGGAGAGCATGCTCTGGGCAGAGGGCCCGCCGGCCGGCTCACCTGCCCTTGGTGCCAATGCAGCAGGGACGGCCCTTGATCTGGCAGTCCATGTGCAGGAGGCCGGTGCGGTTGCTCCGGGCCTGCTCCGTGCAGATCTGTGGGGGCACCAATGGGGGCGGCCTGTGTGGCAGGGGCCCCTCCCCACCCCTCCCCACCCCTCTGCCCTGGATACTCACTGGCCACTTGGTAATGTCATCAGGCCAGATGTGGGCACCACTGGAGGCCGGCTCCTCACAGGTTCTGGAAGCAGAGATCAGACACGAGGGGCTACAGCACCCTGAGCCCACCATACCCACCTACCAACGTCCCTGTGGGTGGCACGGACATGGTCCGTAACTCCACTTCTCAGGCAGCCTCGCCAAGGGCCACCTGGGGCTATACCTGGGGTCCTGGTGGCACACAGCCCCTGATGTTCGCTTCTGGCCCTGGTCGGACTTGTCCATTGGGGGCTCCGTATCATCCTGCCACTTGACAAAAGTAGCCAAAGTTTCCTGGAGGGTGGAGGTGGGCTGGTCACACCAGGACAGGGCCAAGCACATCCAAGAGGTCAGGGGACCCTCTGGGATGACTGTTCTTCCTGCTTCCCAGAGCTCAGCCCATCTCCCAGACCCCCACCCCCGGGGGACGCAACCTTCACTTGCTCAGGCCGGAGGTGGGCCCCCCCCTGTGTCGGGCCCCTCCCTCTGAGCCAGGGTCAGCGGGCATGGGGCAGGGCCCACACCGAGCAGTCCTTCCGCTGGGTCTGGATGCAGCCTGAGTGGTCATTCTGGACACAGCAGCCCGAGTCCCGCTCCAGGTCCCGCTCCCGCAGCACCAGCTGCTCGATCTGCCTGTCCTTCCGGATGCAGGGTGAGAACTTGGCTCCCAGGTGGATCAGGTCAATCTGCGGTGGGAGGAGGGTGCGCGCTTGGGCCGGGCTGACCACTCTGCTGTCACCCTTGATGAGGAGCCTACTGGGCAAGCCGACCCCTCCCTGCCCGGCTGAGGGAGATAGGCCCAGGGCCCCCTGAGGGAGACAGGCCCAGGGCCCCCTGCTGAGATGCTCTCCCTAGGCCTCACCGAGCTGGGGCCAATCCAGAAGTTCTCCTGCTGAAGGTACTTCACGCTTTCATACACGCCCTTGTTCCTGAGCACCTGGGACGGAGGTGGGAAGACGGCAGGAGAGGTCAGGGGCCTTGGTCCCAGGGTTAGGTCCCCAAGGAGGGGCTGAGAGGCAAAGCAGTGGGAGCCCAGCATATGCTCCCACCCAGGCCAGGTTGTTGCTGTGGGAGGGACACGGTGGCCCACAGTGCTGAAGACTCTTGGGAGGGCCAGGACCCCAGGGTGCAGCCCCGCTCCTGCAGTCCCACTCACCAGCTGGGTGCTGATGTGCTGGGCAAAGCCCACAGGTGCGATGCCGTACGTGCAGATCACCAGCAGCGTGATGATGATGTGGACAAAAGTCAGCCAGTAGGTGAAGTACGGCCTGTGGCAGAGGCCTGGGTCAGCACCCCATGCCCCACCCTCACCTGTGTCCTACCTCCCACTTCTGCTACACTCAATTCACCCTGCACCAGTGATTTCCAAAGGCAGCTCCATGTGCCGCTCTACCAGCTTGAAAGCCTTGGATGGCTTCCCACCACCTTGGGATGAAGTCTATCATCGGCCCCTCCCGCAGGTTGCAAGGCCCTGCTGTGCCCACCCACCTCCCCAGCTTCTTCCCTCTCCTCCCGCAGTTTCTTGCAGCCCCAGGGCCTTTGCACATGCGGCTTCCTTTGTCAGGGATGCTCTTCCCATTCTCTTCAGCCAACCGCTGCTCACCCTGAAGGTGTCCCCCAGCTGTTCACTCCCACTCTGTCCCTTTGTCCTCCCGCTCAGGATAGCTGCAGTGGAATGTCTATTAGGTCACTGTCCCTCCCCGATTCTCTGGCTTCCCCCAAGGTCTTTGTACATGTCCTCCTCCTACATACTCCCCTCACTCATGATCATAGCTTCTAACTGTCCCTTGGCCCCACCGGCCCTCCCTGCTCCAGCCTGTCGAGGCTCCATTGAAGGGCATGTGAACTGACTGACACTCAGTGACCAAGTGTCACCTGGGGGCCCCAACGCGGGAAGGGTGGAGAAGAGGCCCTCCCCAGGTGTTTGTTCCGGAGAGGACGGGCCCCAGGACGGCGCCCACCCACTCACCGGTGGCTGTCGAAGCTCTCCAGCTGCCGCTGCACCGTGCTGCTGATGCTGCGGCGGTAGGTGCGGTTCAGCCAGTTGCCCACCACGCCCAGGCCGTAATGCCGCCTCTGCCGGTCGAAGGCAAAGTGCTTCACCTTGGAGGCGATGCGTCTGCCGCGCTTGGCCACGGGCACGGGAGCGAGGCCGTAATCCTTCCTGCTAGGGAGGGTGGCTCTCAGCCCGATGCCCATCGTACACAGCCCAGGCGAGACTTGGGGTCCCGGGGCCCCCACAAGGTCACTAGGCTCCGGGGAGCCCTTTTCTGGCTACGCCACCTTCCTCCTCTCCTGCAGAAGGGTTGGCCCAGCACTCACAGGGAGACCTGCACCCCGTCAGGGGACACGGGCGAGGCGGAGCGTGGGATCCCCCGGAAGCATCTGGCAGAGAGTGGGGGAGACTCAAAGACATCATCGGGCATGGAGTTCATCTCTTCCTGGGGTGGTGGTGGAGCAGGGGACACAAAGAGGGACAGCGTGAGGAGTCACTGTCCCTGACGCTGCCCCCGCAGTGCAGGACGGGCAGACGATCTGGGAGGGAAGTGAAAGGCTCAGCTGTGTCAGCCCTGAGGTGACTTTCTTGGCGGGCGTCCTGCCCCATCCCCGCCAGGTTCTTGGTCTGCCCCATCCCACCAATGGGCCTTTGGATCTTGGGGTTCCTGGCGGAGAACAGTCACGGCCAGGTCAGCTCTCCGAGCTCCCAGGCCACCCTGCCCCCTGCCGTGGGGGCCCGCACCCCATGCTTGCCTTACTAAAAAACGAGGAGTCAAACGTGTCTGCCCCATCAACCGCGTCCTCCTCCACGAAGCTAGGGTAGGCGAAGCTGCATTTGACCACCCGGCACCGCTGTCCAGCGGCGTCCAGCACCGAGCGCCCCTGCGCACGAGGCAGAGGCACGGGGGTCAGGCCCAGATCAAGCCCTCCAGGGCTAGCGCCTTGGGAGGGGGATCCCCGCCCAAAGCACGGAGAGCCAGCACCAGGCACCAGCCTCCGCACGGCCCCGCCCGTACCCTCCCTTCTCCACGGTTTGCTGCCTTCTTCCTGGCAACCTCCTGCCCTCTGGCCCGGGCAGGTGGCAGCTGACCATTCGTGCTGCACCCTTGAGACGTGGGCTTTCGCCCCCTAGTCCTGGCCGCCTGGCACGGTGCACCAGGCCCCTGCCCACCTTTCTGATTCCATCTCTTGCCACTGTAACTAAAACCAAATCCACACGGAGTGACCTGCTGCTCCCCTGAGGTGCCACGCCCCCCTCCCTTCAGGTTTTTCAAAAAGTTTAACTTATTGATCTTAGGAAGGGAGAGGGAGGGAAGGAGGCACCTCACCTTGAAGAGGGCAGAGGCAGCTTGAAGGCTCATGTGGGCCACAGATATCCTCTTCCTGCGAGGCAGGTGGGAGTGGCCCGAGCGGACGCTGGTGAAGGAGGCGAGGGACAGCACCCCTGGGGTCAGTGGTGGGTGCGGGGCGTGGGGCCGGTCCACCTCGTCGGGGTGGCGGAATGCCCGACCTCGGGCCAGTGGGTCCACAATCTGGAAGGGAGGGCGGAGGTGAGCGGAGCTTCAGGCCCCTGGGCAAAGTGGCCTGCCACCCCCTCAAGACCCGACGAAGACCTTGGGCATCTTGCAGGGCTTTGGAGACTCGATGCCCTGGAAGGAAGGCGTGTCCTGGCTGGGGAGCTCCAGTTCTCGCTGGTAGGCGGCCTTGAGGCGGCCATAGCGCACGCTGCAGTGGTGCAGGCTCCGCCGCTGCCAATGCTGCCGCGCCAGCTCCCAGTCCCCGCTGACCCCGAACCACTGGGCGGTGCCCCTGCGGACAGAGGCGGGTGCGCATGTACCCATGTCAGCTCTCCCCTGAGCCCCTGGATTGGTACCCAACAGGCCGGATCAAGACCAGGACATGAGGAGATAGGTGGGACAGCCTCTGGGCATCGCTCGGAGTGTCAGTGGCCCACCCCCAGCTCCTCAGACCCCCTGGAATCCACCTGTGACTTTAGGCAAGGAGCACATCCCGGGAGCCTCAGCTTCCCCGCCTGGAACACGGCCACCCTTGCAGGGAGCAGCCGTCAGTAACGCCCCCCACCCTTCTACAATGGGGACGCAGGAACGAGCCCGAGGACACAGGGCCGCTGGTGGGTGGCTGGGAGGGGCAGCAGCTCTCACTTGCGGATGCTCTGAGACAGGGAGGCCTGGCGCCGGAAGCCCGGCCGCTTCTCGGAGCCCCCCCGCGGCTCCTGGAGGCTGACACTCTTCAAGTAGGCTGGGTTCCTGGGCCGCTGCAGGGAGGCAGGAGGAGGCGTGGGTGGCGGGCTTGCGCACGTGCAAGGACCCCACGGAGCCCAGATCCTGGCTCTTCCGTGGTTCCCCAGGTGAAAACCCTGGGAGAACAAACCTCAACCCCAACTTGCACCCCGAGCTGCTTTTACTTTGAACGTCAAACCACTCTTTTCCCATGTCGTCCAGAAAACCCTAGCCTGCGTTTCCCTGACTCCTTGCTCAGGGGTCCTCGCCGCACCACGAGGCCCTGGCCCCTCTCTACATCTGGCAGAGCCCCGGGTGGGCTGAGCGGGCGGCAGCAACACAGGCCCCTTTATGTGGCAGGCCGTGCGGGAGCCCACGCTGTTCCGAGCCCGTGTTCAATGAGCTCTTTATGGACCCACGGCCCAGCCTGTCAGACACATTGACTCGTTTGTCTTCTCAAAGGAGCAGGCGCCAGGAGGCCAGGTGCCTGATGAAGAAGCATGGGTCCCCTGCCCCCAAGTCCCAGATAGCCCACATCCCTCAGGGGCCTGGGCAGGAGATGGGAACAGCCAGGTCCCAGGAGGGACGGATAAGGCCTGTCTTCTTCCCGGACCCCCCCACCGAGATGCAGCTCCTTAGTTCAGGGCCTGCTCCCTGCGAGTGATGTTGGGGCCCCAGGGGGCGGGGTACAGGCCTAAGTCAGGGGCCACACAGACGGCCGCACAAGGGAAGGAGCCCTCCCTAGGAAGAGGAGCTGCCTGAAAGGTGCGGTGTGCGCACACCTGTCACCGGCGGCAGAGCCCCAGGCCGCCCCTTACCGGGGGCAGCATGCTTGTCTGCTCGTCAGGGGCCGCGGCCTCCAGCGGCGGGATGGTGATAGACAGGTTGGGTGGCTTCCGGCTCTGCAGGCGGCTGCTGGACGCAGAGGAGATGCGCTCGCCATTCTTGTCTGCGGAGGCCATGGCAGGCAGGTTGCGGGGGCAGCTGGAAAAAGAGGCAGGGACAGGGGCACAGGTGTGTTGAGAACTGGGGGGGGGGGACACGGGGACCCAGGAGCCAGGGTGAACAGCCTGAACTGAGAATCTCACAAAACTTGGTTCTAACCGAACTCCAGACGCCAACTCACGTGACGGAGACTGAATCTGGCTGGGTGGGTATGGCAAGGTCTATTTCTGTCCCCTTTCATTTGAATTTCAGACCAGGAAGTGTGGGAAGTCCCCGTCTCCCCACCTTGGTCCATATCTGGTCTCAGCTCAGGCAAGGACCCTACACACGGGAAGGAGGAGGAGGGCACTGCAGAGATCTTGGCTGCCAGGGGGCTGAGGCAGGACTGGGGGGAGGACAAGGTGCTGGGGACCCATGTGGTACACTGGGCCATTCACAGGACACACCCAGGTGCCACCCAGATCTCATAGAAGTCCCTGGGCTGGGAGGGAGGAAATGCAGTTCGAATTAGAAGGCCACCTGTCCCTGCTGCCTGTGATGCCTGGTTCCTTTCTCAAAGGAACTGAAACTGTCACACGTCTGATACTCTTTTCCTTTTCGTGGAGGAAAATTAGTCTATCTTAATGATACAAGTGATACACGTTCATAGTGAAAGAAACAGGGAAAAAGGAAAGGAAAGGAAAGGACTGCAAGACAACATAAGGCGGACAGTGAATTCAGGGCCACCCGTTCTCCAGGGAGGGGCTGCATCTATCCCCCGGAGGTCTCCCTGTCCCTGGAACAGGACCCACGCACTGTCTCACACGTGTTCACACCGTCTTCTGCGGCGCTCACTGTCCCGCCAGCACAGACAGACAGACCGACCGCCTTAGTTTTCCTGCCAACTGCACACATTTCACTGAGTGGACTGTCCCGAGATTTACTTGGTTCCAGACTGGTGGTTACTCAGGGTGTTTCCGGCATTTCGGACGTGTGTATGATGTCAAGACACTCCTGCTTTTACTGCGTACTTGTCCAAATCCTACCACAGGACAAAGCTCTAGAAGTGCGATTGCTGGGCTGGGTAGTAAGTGTGTCCAGAATTTGGACGGATCATGCCAAAGGGCCCTGCCAGGAGGGAGTGGTAATTTGCCCCCACCCGGTAAATTGCCCGGCACCCCAATCCCCACTTTCCTTCAACTCCTGAAGAATTAGCTCGCTCTGCCTCCCCTGCGCTCCTCACTCCACCCGCTCCACCCTGAGCTCTCTCCTCACCCTGCTACCCAAGGTTCGCAGGCCAGGTCTGGTTTCTCCTGGCCTCACAGGGCTGGGGACTCCACCGCCACCATCTGATGAGGGAGCCCACCCTGGGTGTACACAGACTAGGGGAACAGTCACACAGGCGCCATCCAGCCAAGGATTTGGGGCCAAGGTGTGCGAGACAGGGCAACGCAGCGGCCACATGTGTTCCAAACCTGTCCGTCTCCTCGGTCTCTACCTGGCCCCCACCAGAGCCACCATCTTCTGCCCCCTGAAACATAACAACGGCCTTCCGCCTCATCTACCGGCCGCCTCGCCCTCCCGCTCCCCACCCCGTGACCATTCTCCACACTGCAGTGCAAGTCACCTTTTAAAAGCACAAGTCAGCCCTGGATGGTAGCACAGTGGATAAGGTGCCGGCCTGCAAACCCAGGGGTTGCAGGTTCGATTCCCCAGCCAGGGCGCATAACAAGGTTGCAAGCCAGGTCTCCAGGCAGGTCTGTGGCTGGAGGCAGGTGAAAAGCAACCATACATTGATGTCTCTCTCCCTCTCTGCCTGTCTCTCTTCCCCTCTTTCTAAAAATAATGAAATAAATTAAAAAAAAAAAAAAAAAAGCACAAGTCACACACCATGTCACTCCCTGCTCAACACTGTCCCAGGATTTCCCGTTCTCACCCAAAATCATGCCCAGACTCTCACTGGGAATGCTGGCACGGTCTCCTCCTGGCCCACCCCCACCCACCCAGCCTTGTGTCTCCCGCCTGCCAAGCTTTGCAGGACATGGGTTACATTCTGAGGGGATGAAGATGTTCTGAACTTGATTGAGGTGATGGTTCTACATACCTGTGAATATTCTAAAAAACCCTGAACTGCCCACTCTGCTGTGCTGGTCCCTCCACCCCTAGACCAGACCATCCCACAACACAGTGGGCGGCTCCTTCTCATCATCTGGGTCCCGGTGTGAGCACCTCCTCCTCCAAGGAGCCCTCCATGACTGCCTGAAGCAGCTGTCTCATGTTCACTGCCACCTCTCCAGCGTCAGAAGTGCTGTGGGCCCACCTTCCTACCTTCAGAGTCTGGGCTCAGCTCACAGCTTCCCGGGTCTGTTGCAGGGGTCTTTAGAACATGTTCTAGTCCTTTCCTCACTCTGTACAGATGCTGTACAGACCGTTCTGTCCAGCAGGGTAGCTCCCTCGTGTGCACAGCCCACGAGCCTGGAAGGAAGGAAGGAAGGGCCCAAGGGGCAAGTCAGGACCACACATCTGAACACTTTCCCGCTCAGTCCCCTCACCTGTACAGTGGCTAACTCCACCAGCCTCGCGGATGAGGGACTCCAGGAATCTGTCCCCTCCCGGGAGTAAGGGACAGAGTGCCAGACAGCCAGGGCTCCAGCCTCTGGGTGCTCACCTACAACTCCCACCCTGGGGAACCCAAAACCAACACAATCTTCTTCGTTTCAACATAACTGGGAACATTTAACTTCAAAAACCCAGGAATTGGCCCTGGCTGGGGTGGCTCATGGATTGAGTATCAGCCTGTGAACCAAAAGGTTGCTGGGTCAATTCCCAGTCAGGGCATATGCCTGGGTTGCAGGCCGATCTGTGTTTCTCTCCTCTTTCTTCCTCCCTTCCCCTCTTTCAAAATAAATAAAATATTAAAAACAAAACAAAACAAAAACACAGGAATTGTAGGCTGCCTCCTAAGATTTCTTTTCAATTGGAATAAGCCAGATATTGAAGGCGGTGTTCAAATGACTTGCAAGTGCTTTGCTGCTGTTGTTTTGGTTCGTTAAGTAATTCATGGGGATGAAAACCGGCCGACATAAAACCAAGCATTTAAGGGAATGAAGTGGCGGTGTCCCCTCCGGCCCCGGAAGCCCTGCTCCGCTGGCCCGCACAGCGCACCGCACAGCAGGTCACCACGGCTTGAGCAGGACCCGAGGGCCGCCGGGGGCAGGGGCAGCTGCTGAGTGCGCCAGGCCTCGCTGCCTTTCCTGGGCGTTATCCCACCCTGTCCTCAACACCCCCGTGGGGCAGCTATTACAGTAGTTTCCACTTTGCGGGTGGGGAATGGAGGCCAGAGGACCTAAGTAACTTGCCCGAGATCACACAGCCAGGAAGGGGAGCAGCTGGGACTGAAGTCGCGCTATGGCTCCAGGGAAACTGGTACCCCATCTCCCTAGGCCTGGGGTACACTCATGGCTGGAAGGTCCCCTGTCAGGGAGGCAGAGCAGAGTCCTGCCCCCGGGGAACCTTGGTCAGCATCTGAGCTCTTTGCAAACCGTCCTCCAGAGGCCTGGGCAGCCTGGAGAGCACCCCAAGGCAAAGCGGGAGGCTCAGGACGCTCCTGCCCCCTTGGGCAGGACTGACGCTCAAGCACCATTCCTTCTACACCCAACCGCTGGAGGTGCTGGCCCCATGCCCCAGGGCGGACGGGCCTCCGTGTTGGCCGGCTGCCTCCTCAGTGTCAGGGGAGCCATGTGATGATGCCACTCGGAGCCCACTCCAGGGACAGACCCATGACAACAGCCTCAATGGGGACCCTGCATGGAAAGTTTCCCAGTGCAGCCCCCACTGGCACCAGGGGGCAGAGAGAGGGCATCGGGGGAGCACCGTCCTGGGAAACTGGCACTGGGAACAGAGGCTGGGGTGAGCGTGGGGCTGTCCGGGCCAGGCTCTGGCAAGGTCACCTGACAGGCAGGATCCTTCTGGAATCAGAACTGACTGCACCCCCTTGAGGTGGCACCCCCTGCTTTTCAGACCCTGCCCCTCACCCCCACACACACGTTCCCCCAGCTCCTGCCTCCTCTTATCTGAAGCCCTGCACCTGGCGCACCAGGCCCCCCTCGACTGCCTGGCCAACACCTACCAGCTGCTTGAAGGGAAGTAAAGTGTCACTCACTCCAGGAGTCTTTCCTGTCACCACCAGACGGAATCAACCACTTTGTCACCTGCTCTCTCACAGCCTCTGCAGAGATGAGCCCACACCTGAATGTCCCCACAGCCCCGAGCAGCACAGGGTCTGCTCTCATAGCCTTTGTGGGGCTCCACCCAGTGCGGCTTGTCCCACCCCGGCCCTGCGATCCGGGTGAGGCCTGAGGATGCTGTCCCAGGATGAGTCCCGGATAGACTTCTGCTCCCCCAACCCCAGCACAGCCCAGACATCCCAGCCAGCCCTCCCAGCCCAAGGCCATACCACCCCCGCTGACAGGGGCAAAGGCCAAAAGACAGGGCCCTTGGAGGAGCCCCGGGCAAGCCTGGCATCTGAGGAAAGGTGGCCTGCCCCTGGAGGGCAGAGCCTAGGGTGAGGGCACATTTTCTGGGGAGGGGTGGGGAACCTAGGACAGCCGTGCTCCCCATCTGCGTAGGGCAGTGCCGCCTCCATTCCCTTCTCTCTGTTAAGTGAGGGAGTTGGATCAAGTGCCGGCCTAGCTTTGACACCCAGGAAGCCCACACATTCGGTATAAAAATACCACTTCCCCCAGCCCCTCTCCACCATGAAGGGGAGGGGCCGCTCCTGAGACCACTGTCCCCAGCCTGCGCACCAGAAGCCCAGGCCTGTCCTTGGGGCCCGGGGGTGAAGGTTGGGGGGGCGGTCAGTGCAGGGGTGGTCGCTCCCACTCCAGGAGTCTAGGGTGTGGAGGAGCCAGGCTAGGCCAGGCAGAAAAAGGGCTGGAGCCCAACACTTATCTCCTGCACCCCAGAAGTGCTTGCTCACTGCAGGAAGTTGTGACATTCGGGGACCAGGCTCCCTCCTGGCCTGTTGCGGTGCCCGGCCCACGAGTGGGGTGGGTGGAAGTCTGAGGGACTGCCCCACATGGCTATGCCACTGCCACCTGCCCCAGCTGGATCCTGGCTCTGGCAGGGCCTCCCCTGAAGAAAGCCTCCACTCCAGCCCCAGAGCAGTTAGGAGACTCCGATGAAGGACGGGGTGGGAGGCAGGGACTTAGGGTGGGGTCTAGCAGAGGCAGGGTGGGGCTGATCCACAGGGAAAGTGAGATGCCGCATTCAGATCACCCCCAGGCTGCGGTGCCCTACTCCACCCAGCGCACACCCCAACCGTCCTCACCCCGGGCTGGGAAGCCAGGTCTAAGCGGCTGACATGCCAGCAGCGCACACCCAGAAGCCACCTGCTGATGCTGCAGGAGGAGCCGGTTTCCCCACAAAGGGTGGGGCTGGGCACCGCCAGGTATGTCCTGTCCCAACACAGAGCAGAACAGGCCAGTGTCCCCAACAGCCCCGCTGTGCCAACCAGGCAGGGTGATGGAGGTGTCCCCCCAGTCTGCCAGCCTGGCCCAGTTCCGCTGGCACCCAAGAGCCTGGCTCCAGTCCCCTTCCTCTCCCTCTACCTGCCGGCCGCCAGCGCACACTAGCAGGTTCCTGAAGACGCCCTGGTCTTGCTAAAGGCAGACGGGGTCTCCACAGCCCCCAGGTCCTGAGGACTTCAGACGCCGGGCCAGGAAGCCGGCAGCGGGCCAGGAAGCCGGCAGCAGCCCAGGCCCCAGACAGATGGCAGAGCTCACACAGCCCGTGGCCGCAAATGGGGACAAGGGGTAAGAGGCAGATGATTATTCACCGGGAGGTGTGGCCAGGAAGTTCAGGGGACCTCCAGCAGCTACTTCCAGCGGCCCTGGTTGGGAGCCTGGCAGGTGGGCAGGCCGCAGGGCAGAGGAAGCTGGGCTGCCACCAGTCCCCTGCTGACTCACAGGATGACAGGGGGAGGGGGCGAGGAAGTGGCCTGTCTCCCTGCTTCCCTGCCACAGAAACCGAAACTCGATTTTCCCTCCCACAGCCTTCTGGGAACCTGTCGTTTTTAGAAAGCTGCGAAGAGGAGGCAGGCACCCGCCTGCAACCCCTGCTTCTGCCCCCCAGGGGCAGCGGCTCCAGCCTCCTTGGCTCCACAGGCTCCTTGCCGCCTGCACAGCAGCGACACCCCTGCACACCTCCCTGCCCTGGCGAGAGGCTAGGGGACAGGAGCAGATGCGCAGAGGAGGCTGGCGGAGGGTCTAGGGGCAGGGTCCGCGAAGGCAGAAGGGGAAGGAAGCAAACTCCCAGGCGGAGGCTGAAACCCGATCATCCAAGTGAGGGGCAGGCCAGGGCAGAAAGGGACTCTGTCTCCCTCCCTCCTGGCCAGCACCCACTTCCCCAGAGGTGCTAGTGGGTGGACACACGCTGAACACCCCTAATTGGGCACAGGGGCTTCTGTCCCGCTGCCCCCAGCAGAAAGGAGAAATGGCATCACCTGTGAGTTTGTGCCCCCCAACGCCCTTCGGGGAGAGATCCCACTCACCACCGACACCCTTTCCAGAGAGTTCCCCCTACTCCCCCCACACCCCCCTTATGGACTTTGCCCAAACTCAGGTCAGAAGAGAAATAACTGGAGGGGTAGGTTCAGGTGCCTGGTGACCCACAGGCCTGTCCCATCAGACCCCAGACTCGGGGTTCCCGTGACCCAGTTAGTGGCTTGGGTGGCATGGCCAACCACAGACACGGGAAGCGGGGTGCTGGGTTCCAAGGTGCTGCCAAGAGCAGGGTGTGAGTATGGGGGTGCTGCATGCTCCCAGAGCAGTGCAGGTCCCAAGGTCTCTCAGGGGGAAGCAGCTGCTGGCCACACACAGGGCAGGGACCACTGGAAGGGACAGTCGCCAGGTGTCCCTGAGTGGGCACGTGCTGGGCCCTGCCCATGAAGGTGCCCCCAGAGGCCCCTCTGGGACTCTGGAGGCTGCAGGCCAAAACAGACAAGGGGAGAGTGGCTGAGCAGGGAGCAGGCGCCTGGCCGGAGGCCTGCAAGCCAGCAGCAGCTCCCTGAGCCTGGCGGCAACCACAGCTCCAGGCCTTGGCCAGCAAGAAGGGAGCCCAAGACAGGGCCTCCTTTGGGACATTGGCAGATTCCACCCCAGCCCCGCTGCTCCCGGAGGACTGCTGGGAACAGGAAGGGTCTGAGTGGCACCTGGGCGCCCGGAAGGCCCTGGTCCTTTTTGGGCCAGGCACCAGGGTACTGGAGGGCTCCAGAGAGGGGCACACACCTGATGGCCACCGCGCACTAGACTTTGCTCTATGAAGATCTGCTCTCTCAGCATGTTGGGTTTTCACTGGTCCTTGTGACTGACTGGCAGAGGCCTAGCCTATGCTCAGCGGTTGGGGGAAAGATGGGGTACCATGGGGTAGGGGCACAGGAAAGGCTCACTTCACCCATGTTGGGGGGACATCCCTGACTCCCAGGTGTAACCAGGCTGTTTCCAGACATGACCACCCTTGGTACCCAGCATGGGGCTGTCTGTGTTTGCAACGGTGGAACCCACCCATCCTCCAGCCCCGCCTCCTGTGGACTGGCTCCGCCCACAGGTGAAAATGTTATCTTAGGCTCAGCCCTAAATGCTGTGTGACCTTGGACAAGCCATTTGGCATCTCTGAGCCTCAATCTGTTTATGCTTAAAATGCTGAGCAGCCTCCAGGGGTCTGAAATCTCCATTACCATTAGCCAGGGTCCCCCTGGAGGCCCACACAGCCGGGGAACACAGCCTGTTACAGCCAGGAGGCACCTGATCCCAGTCTCTCAGCCTGAAGTCTGGCCCTGAGCTGCCCTGGGTCCTGGACTGCAACACTCTCAGACAGGGTGCTGGGTGCCTCTCGGCAGGGAGCAAACGCACCAGGCACACACTTTTCAGCTTGTAAACAGCCGCTAATGAGCTACTAAACCCGATTTTCCAGAACTCCACCCTGGGGCTTGCTGGGTCCCTGGAAGAGGCCGGCCAGAGCTCCTGGGCTGCCGCTTCTGGGCACCTGGACAGGAGCCCATGGCGGGGAGGAGTGGGGTGGGGTGGGGGGCTTGCAAAGCTACCTACTCATCACCCCGGCTGGTGTGGCTCAATGAGTCAGGCATCGTCCTTCAACTCGAAAGGTCACCAGGTCAGTCCCCAGTCAGGACACAATCCTGGGTTACGGGGCCCAGGTTCCTGGTTGGGGCCACACAAGCCAACTGATCGATGTTTCTCTCTCTCACTTCTCTTCCCTCCAAAACAAATAAAACCTTAAAAATAAAATACTACCACCCTGGCTGGTAGCACAGTGAACAAGGTGCCGGCCTGCAAACCCAAAGGTCGCAGGTTCAATTCCCCAGCCAGGGCACATAACCAGGTTGCAAGCCAGGTCTCCAGCCAGGTCTGTGGCTGGAGGCAGGTGAAAAGCAACCACACATGGATGTCTCTCCGCCTCTCTCCCTTCCCCTCTTTCTGAAAATAATAAAATATTTTTTAAAAAAAGAAAGAAAAATAAAATGTCACCTGCTTATCACTGACCCTGACCCTGACTCTACTTTGGGGCAGCAGGGACCCTCTCGCTGGAGACAGAGCCTGAGCTTGACCACCTGCTCTGCTGGGGGACTTAGACAAGTTACCGTGTCTGAGTCTCAGTTGCCTCTGCTGTGAAATGGGATGATACCCCAGTCCCCCACAGGAATCCAGTAGAGACGACATGAAACAACCTGAAATCATGAAGGCACAACGCCTGACACCTTGTCGATGGCCAGTAATTGGCTTCTGGGCTGACTGCTGCCATTGTCCCTCGCTTGGACTGTGTATCTGAGCCAAGAACCCAGAGGGAACAGATCTCTATTTGACTGGAGGGGAAACTGAGGCTCAGAGCAGTTGTCACCAGTCCAAGGTCCCATAGTGAGGAGGTGGTGGGGCTGTGATCCCGTCACCCTCCACTGGTGAGGCAAAGTGGCAAGAGAATGGGTCTGTCCTCTGTCCTTATCCCATTATCTCCCTTGGCTGACAAGGTCAGCCCTGGGTCCCAAGTCCCGCTCCAGCAGGTCCCCTGCCTCCTCTCCAAGGCCCTCTGGACCAGGAAAGGGGGCTTCTGGCCAGGTGCCAGGAGCAGGGCCACCTACAGCCCCAGGGCCACACAGGGGAGGCAGAGGAGAAAAGCAAGGTTCTGGGCTTCTGCCCTGCACTCGGCCCCAAGAGCAGAGATGAAGGTCACCACTTCCATGACGTCCCTCCTCACCCACACGCACCATCATGTCACATGTGTTGCCAGGTGGGGGAAAACCCCGGGCAGGGGTGGCAGGTCAAGGCCTGATCCTCACTCCCAGGTGGAAACCCAGCCTCAGTTCCCTTGGCCTTCGTGGCACTACAGCCCCCAAACCCAACCACAAGCTATGGGCTCCACTGCCCCAAGTCTGTGCCAAGGGCACACAGGTGAACCCCCAAGAGCTGTCACCAAACCATTGTCTTGACAGCTCCCGTGCTGTGTTCCTAGCGCCAGGCGCCCAGCCCAAGGTTTTACAAGAACCACTACTGGAATCCTCACAGCACTGCACAGCTGGGGAAGCTGAGGCACAGACTATTTAAGTGACCCCCATCCTACTGACCACACTCTCCTAGACCACTGTGCTTGCCAGCCTCCGGGCCTTGATTCTTGGATCCCCAGGCTGGGAGTCACCCCTTCCCACTGCTTCCTCCCACATTCCAGGCCAGTGTCCTAGGTTGGCCCCCTTAGGTCCAACCACTTTCCTAGGGGGGCCCAGAACACCCTTCCTTCTGGCAGCTTTGGAATTGCAGGTGACCAGTGTCCAGGCTGGTCCCTGGATAAATTTCCTGAATGAGGGAATGGGGACATGGTGGCTCTCTGAATTTCCCTGGCTTTCTCTTCATGTCTAACTCCCACAGGGAAGCGACACCGCCTCCTGGCTTGCCTGGCAGCCTCCCTGCCCTGGTCACCAGGCCAGGTCAGCAGCTCACACTCCTCGAGGATGCTGATGTCCCCGCCACCCTCCCCCAGCCTGGCTCCGCTGGATGGGAAACTGGGAGCTGATGTGTGAGCTCACTCTGGAAATCCCCAAGGGTGGCCAGGGCAACACTGAAGCCTGCTCCAAAGTGGGTGGCCCCGGGACCCACGGGGGGTGTGCGGGGGAGGAGAGGCAGCGGGAGAGGACATCTTCCCTGACATTGCACAGTGTGGCACCGGGGCCCCCTCATTCCACCCCTGCTCATCCTGACTCAAAGGGAAGCACCCAGGCACTGGGATGTGCTCGGGCCCAGGCACGCAGACATACCCGACCCTGACATCTTCCTGCTCTCAGCTGGTATCTAGTCTGGGGCAGAGCTTACAAAGCAAGTTGACAGGAACCCTGCGATGAGGCCACAGCCGTGTCCGGAGGCGGGCCACAGGGAAAACATTAGAGCCAACAAGGGGCAGACTCGGCTCCCCGGGGCCGCTGCAAGGCGTCTGGGGTGTGGTCTCCCATCAGAGGAGAAGTCTCAGCCTGGGCAGTAGGTGTGAGCAGGGCGCCACGTATAGCAGCAGCTAGCAGTCACCTGGCGGTAGGTTCATAAGCAGGTGGCGCAAGGACGGAGGGCGGGGCCTGGGAAAGGACAGCCCACGTCCAACACGGAGCTATCTTCCTGAACCGCTTTGCGCAAGCTGGGCACTGCCTGCACCTTGAGCGGCCCGCTGCTGTGGTTTCTTGTTTTACTGAAAAGATGGGAGTCTCACTCCAGTTTTTTAAAGTGAAAAGACAAAAACAAAAACAAAATGCAGAAACTGCTACCTGGCCTCTTGTCCTAGCAGGGTTCTGGGGTCCAGCAGTGAGCATGGCAAGGGGCAATGGACACTGCCAGGAAATGGGAGCGGGGGTGGCACCTACCCGGACACGGCTGACCGCTTCATTCGTCCTGCCCTTGTGGCAGCCAGCCGCCCCACTCTCCAAAAGCTTTCCTTGGCCCCACGCAAACAATTCAGTTATTCCTACCAGGGTCCCCCTGCCCACTGCTCTGCTAACACGAGTGGGGTGCCTTGCTCTCCCACCCAGGCTCTGGTCTCACCAGTGGAACCTTTATTGCAGGAGGGGAGCACACTGGGAAGCCACCAGGAATTAGAAACCGTGTCAGATCCCCTGGGTATTATTTTCCCGGTGTCCACGCTGGAAGTTAGGTGTGAGTTTAGAAGGGAAAATTCCAGCAGGTCACATGGCATCAGGCCTCCCCGACCACGTCAGCAATCCAGCTTTGGTAACATCCATCAGAACACAGCTCATACCCAGGGGACATCTACGCTCCTGTGTAGGAGGCATGAAGTGCTCCAAGACTGTCCCCTGCCCCTGGCCTCAGCAACTCTCCAGACACCCACACCTCCTTCCTGCGGGGCCCACGGTCTGAGCAGAAAGAGACAGGCCTATGGCACCAAATGCAGCCTCTTGCTGGAGGAATAACCACCCTCCCACCTCCTGACCTCTTATCTCATCTAGCTCTGTTCCAGGTTCCTCTCCAAACCCCTGGGGAAACTGAGGCTGGGAGGGGCCATCAGGAGGTACAGGCATACCTCGGAGATGTTGCGGGTTTGGTTCCAGGCTACTGCCATAGTGAGGGGTCATCTTTTACTTGCCTTCTATGTATTTGTTTGAGGCAACATCTGTGAAGTGCATTAAAGCGAATCCCAACAAAAT
Source organism: Noctilio leporinus (assembly GCA_004026585.1). Taxonomy (NCBI): domain Eukaryota; kingdom Metazoa; phylum Chordata; class Mammalia; order Chiroptera; family Noctilionidae; genus Noctilio; species Noctilio leporinus. The sequence continues at coordinate 29,876 of PVIW01005191.1, forward strand.
GAGCTACGCCTGCCCCTTGGTGCACCCGCCGCAGGGGCGCAGCACTACTGACCTTTCGAGCAGAATGGCTCGTTGCTATGGGGGTCGTGCTGTGCACTGTAGGGGTCCAGCAGCATCCCTGGCCTCTACCCCCAAGATGTCAAAGAGCAACAGCAGTCGCCCCCTCCCCAAGCTGTGACAACCAGACACGCAAAGATTTTGCCAAGTAACCTCTGGCCAATACAATCGCCCCCACAGTGGAGAGCTACAAGCTTCACTTTTCCCTTCTGCCTCTGCTCTATCTATGGAGTGATGAACACGACTCAGGTACTGGGGTCCTTATTTTACCAGCACATGCCACGGACAGGGGTCCCACATCTAGCCTGCCATGTGGGAAACACTGTTCGTCAGGGGTCAATCCCTCCTCAGACCTCCAACCCTGCAGCCTTGCTGCTTCAGTCTTTCATCTGCTTAGACAGAGGCCGAGACCTGGGCTCCCCCTCCACCCTGGGATGGGGGCATATGTCCCCTAGGAGACCATGCCCCTCTCTAACCTAATCCAAAAAAGAGGGGGCCAACCTTTCCAAGGCCCTCAGTCCAGAAGTCAAGATGCCTGTGTCCAGTTTCCGAGCTCCTGTCCAGCCTCCCACATCTGTTTCTACCTTGTCAAGGCCTGCTCAGCCCCAAGAGAGGGGAGGGGTGGGGGAAGGGAGGGGAGGATCTGGATTCCAGGTCCTTCTGGGACCAAGGCTGCCGTGGGGCAGTGCCCTCTCTTCCCCTCAGGGCTTTAAACTTCTACCCAATCATAGTGCCCCGTCATTGGGTGCCCCTGGGCCTAGCACCCACTTAGGCATCTAGTCCGAGCTGAGCCCCTGGGGCCGGCAGACCTGGTCCGGTAGCCCAGTACCAGCCTAGCCCGGCCCAGAGAGCCTGCCTTGGCCCACGTGGGGCCCGGGCGCTCCGCAGGGCGGGCACCCCTGCCAGCCGCACACCGCCACCCCACGGCGGAGTCGCATGCGACCCCTCGCACCCTTCCGGCACCTGCGGCCCTGCGGCGAAGAGCCCGGCCCCGCCCGTGACCGGTGCTCACCTCCCTGCGGCCCCAAGTCCCCGGGACGCAGCTCCAAGCCGCGCAGCCGAGAAGCTGGGCCGTGGCTCCTGGGGGCGGGGCCCGCCGCCCCTCCGCCCCTCCGCCCCGCCTCTTCCCTACCTGCGGGGGGGGGGGGGCGGCGGGGCGGGGCTTGGCCCCTGGGGGCGGGGCTCCCGCCGGCCTCCCCGCCCTGCGGGGCGCTCTGCGGCTCAGGGGGCGGGCGCACCCCACCACGCTCCGCCCAGTGGGGGCCCTGCCCGGGCAGAGCCCTGTTTTCCGCCGGAGCTGGTGTCTTCCGGGCGCCCTTTTCTCCCCGTATTCTCACCAAGCACATAGTCTAGGTCGGAACTGCCATCGTCACGTCACCCCCAGGAAGACCCACTCCAGCACCAGCCCCCTCCCGCTCCCCCGTCCAGCGCCCTCATTCTATGACCAAGTGGTCCTGTTCCCTCGAACCTTTTAGCGCTCCCCCTTCCTCGATACTTCGGCAGAACCTCGGCTACTCCGAATCCTGCGGCGCCGTTTCCGGGACGCCTTCTCTGATCTCGGCTACGGCGGCTCTGCTCCACTAAAGACAGCGAACCGCCCTCCTCCGCAGCCTGCTGGACCGAGGCCCCTTCCCAGGCTGACGCGGGTCTTGCTCAACTTCCCTCGCCCTCACCCGCCCCGGCTCCCAGCGCAGGGCAGGCGCTGACAACAGCGTGTAGAGTGTTCGCCGCAGGGTCGGGCTCGCAGCCCTGGCTGGGTGCGGCGTGGGCAGAATCCTGGCTCCCTTGGGCGGCTGCAGTGGGTGCGAACGGGAGATTCGGCGGCGGGTCAGCCTCCCAGGCGGTTCTCAATTTGCCAAGTAGCCAAGCCTGCCGGTGTTTGGCCTTCACACGTGGTTGATGACGTGGATACAGGGAAACCCACCTGTGAAACAGGCCCAGTGTTGTTAGCTGATGGGTTTCCTGCCAGAGGCGGTGGGGGCTGTGGAGCCAGAAGCCCGGAGTTCAGATCCTGCCCCTGCAACTTGCCACTCTCCCGCCTCCTCTGCTTCCGACCCTATGAAATGAGGTTGATAATAGACCTGGCCTCTTTAAGAAGCCCCTTGAAGGGCATGTGGCTGGAGCTCATAACTGTTAGCAGCTGCTATTGCTGCTGTTGCTATAATTGTTCCGATTTTCACTTGGGAGCCTCAGTGTTGAGGCAGGCTTTCATGCTCTCTCCGGACCTCCTCCCCTAGCCCTGCTGCCTCTCTGGGGTTGGGACAGGTAGCTCCCTCTTCCACCCACCCCTCTTCTCCGCCCATCACCTGGCTCATTCCTGCGCGTGCCTCCCACATCTGCCCAGAGGAGAAGGCCAGAATTCGTGAATCTTTCTCCCAGAGGCAGGCAGGCCCAACTCCCTCTGGCTAGGTAGGTGGGGTTGGGAGGGGCAAGGGGTGCAGGGTGGGGCTGACCCTGTCTGGCATGGAGGGCACCCATGGCCTTGGCCAGGGCCCGCAGGCTAGACCAACACAGTCGTGAAAGGATGTGTATTGGGGATGGGGAACAATTAATTCCAAGATCTAGATGCCCCTTTCTCAGGAAGGGGAGGGACGAGCCAGTTGCCTCATCCGTACCAGGAGGAAGCCCAAAGCCAGGCTTGTGCCCTGACTAAAATCCAACCCACGACCTTTCGCTTTATGGATTGAGGCCCATCCAGCTGGCTGGTATCATCTCACCCTTCCCTGGAGGAGCAGAGTTCTAAGAAATACCTGGGCCTGGGGGAAGACGGAGGGCCAGGACCTGTGGAGACCTTGGGTCTCAGGCTATCAGAACCCTAGCTCTTCACTGAGCTTCTGAGCCTCCACCCCTTTCTTACCACCAATGGGTTGGCGGTGGAGGGTTAAGAAATGGGAAGGAGGGGAGGAGGCACATGTCCTTCCCGTCCCCCAGACCTTGGGAGGGCCAAAGCAAATGCGGGGGTGGGAGTGGGGGGAAGGAAGAGGGTTGCAGTGGGACCTGCCTGCAAAGTGCTGGCTCTCTGTGGAGAAAATGGAAGCACCCAGGCCCCAGAACAGGAGGGGGAAAGGTGGCCAGCCACTCAGGCCCTTGTACGGTAACGTGCCTCTCTGTTCTAGGGATGAGAGAACCGGAGCGGAAGCGCCCACAGAGGGAGCAGCTGGGGTTTGAACCCATCACAATATAACTTGACTAGCCATCGCTCCAGACAGCTGACCTGGGTGGTCACCCCTGGAGCCCCCAGGAGGGGAGAGAGTCATGCTGGCGATCCACATCAGACGGGTGCTGTGGAAACGCAGTACCCTGCTCAGCAATGGCGGAGTATGGGTGTTTTTCACAGCCTTGGCTATGATAAGGATGACAGGCACCAGTCCAGTGGGAGGAGGAGGTGTCGAGTGGACCCAGGGAGTGACTGGCGGTGGTGATGTCACACAGCTGTTAAGGCAGGGAGGCCACACTCTGTGCGCATGGAATACATCCAAGAGACATTAAGGGAAAGGAGCAGGGTGAATATTAAGTGCAATTCCTCTCATTCAAGGGAATGTACATGCATGTGCTGCTGGACCCACAGAAGCCTCCCGACCTGCATTTGTGGACGAACCCTTCGGGGTGGGGAGGGCATTGTGGAGAGAGGGAGACAGACCTGCTTTTATTATTATTATTATTATTATCACTAAATGTGTGTGTATTACTTTCCTACCTTACAGAAAAACACAGTCTAAACTTTTGTTTTCAATGGGCATAAAGGTGTCGGGAGGATCTTGACAAGCGGGGCTGAGGAATTGAGTTCAAGTGGGAAAAAAACACTGAGACCCAGGAGCAAGGTTGCGGTAGGGCAACTTCGGGGCCCCTGGTTTGGCCGCATCACAGAATGTGTTCGGGAGTCCTCTTTGAAAGGTGCTTCCTCAGACGTGACTCCAAGTGTCAACCTTGACAGCAGTCCTGCAAGGTGGGCAGGGCCAGCTTCGAGATGGGGAACAGGCTGGGGAGGACTGATGACTGACAACACACAGTGCTGACTTGCAGGAAGTAGTAACCCTGGCCAATTCCCCAAAAGATGCATCTGCAGACACCCCTTGCGACACTCAGGTCAAAAAGATGAGACATCGTGACCCTCGTGGAGAAAAGGGGAAAGGGAACTTGAAGTCATGTGTTAGGGGGGAAAAAAAGAGTCCCAAACAAGATGGATGCAAAGAGGCCCACTCCAATACACATCATAATTAAAATGCCAAAAGTTAAAGGTAAAGAGAGAATCTTAAAAGCAGCAGACCCTGGCTGGTGGCACAGTGGATAAGATGCCGGCCTGCAAACCCAAAGGTCACTGGTTTGATTCCCAGCCAGGACACATAACCAGGCTGCCAGCCAGGTCTCCAGCCAGGTCCTTAGCTGGAGGCAGGTGAAAGGCAACTGTGCACTGTTGTCTCTCTCCCTCTATCCCTTCCCTTCCCTCTAAAAATAATAAATAAAATCTTAAAAAAGAAAAAAAAAAAAAAAGCAGCAGAGAAGTAAGCTACTCCCAGGGGAGTTCCCATGAGACTGTCAGCTGATTTTTCAAAAGAAATTTTGCAGGTCAGAAGGGATTGGCAACAAACATTCAAAATCATGAAAAACAGGGACCTACAGCCAAGATTGCTCCACCCAGCAAAGATATATCATTTAGAATCCAAGGGCAGATAAAGAGCTTCTTATTTAAGAAAAAGAATATCAAAACTATGGACAATAAAATGGCAAAAAAAATCTATCAACAATCAAATCTAAAAAACCAAGCAAATAAGAACAGAGACAACCATGAGCAGAGAGCATGTTGATGGTTTCCAGATGGAAGGTAGAGTGGGGGAATGGGTGAACAAATGAAGGGGATTAGGAAGCACAAATAGGTAGTTACAAAATAGCTCTGGGGATATAAAATACAGAATAGGAAGTGGAGCAGCCTAAGAACGTACGTGAACCCACGGACATGAACAAAGTCAGGAAAGATTCTGCGTGGGTAGGGTAAAATTGAGGGGTTTTCAGAAGGGAACTCTATCTGCGGGCGTCAGGGCTGATATTGATGGTGCGGAGTCGCCACCTCGTGGCCTTAAGGGGTACTTTGCTGAGGAACCCCAACCTGGGGTCCGGGGAGACGTGGGGAAGCCACCATTTCTCCTGCTTCCTCTCCCCTGCTTTCTCACCGGAAAGCCTGGCCGTCCTGCCTAGAGGTTACTGGCGTGAGGCCTTGAGCTCGTGCTTCAGAGGGCTTGTGAGGGTGGGAAGTGTGATGCCAAAGCCTAGGCAGCTCTTGCCCCTGCCATTCTGCCTGCCTCTCAGGAAAACGTGCCCAGGGAGGGGCACCAGTCCTCCTCTATTTGGATGCTCCTGTGCTCCAAGACCTCGGGCACCCTGAGAACTGCCTGCCACCCAAAGGAAACACTGGGGCAACCAGTTTCAGGCTGATGCGGTCAGACCCCTGGGGCTCAGGGTGGTCGTTCCACCTGCCCACTGGGAATAGTTGGAATGTTATTCCTGAGCCCACGTCACCTCCCGCTTCCCAGCTGCATTCATCCTGGCGATTCCAGGTTGCTGCTGCATCCTGCCTCCCCCCACCCTGGGAGGCCCAGGTGGCCTGGGGGAAAGGGCACTGGCTTTGGTGGCAGACACTCAAGTATCTCCCACCCACCTCTAGTTAGCTGCCTGAAGTGTGACGGTAGGCAACTTACCTCACCTGGAGGTGTCAGCACCTCGCTAGGAACGCATCCGGCCCTAGAAGTCCCACCCAGGGGCCATAAGCCAAAGATCAACAGCTCTGATGACACCGGTCACAAACGTCAGCGCCATCCAGAAAAGGTGCCCTGGGCAACATTAAAGGCTAAGTACATTTCCAATCTATGTCATGGAAGAGTCAAGGTCTAGGACCTAAAATCAAGGTCCTAAAGTCAATTTCAAAATTACAAACTAATTGGAGAAAACTGGCCGAAGGCTAAGCACAGGTGACTCGCAGAGAAAGGATGAAGATAGTCGCCGGATACAGAAGATGGATATAGAAGAAGATAGTTGGGGAGAGGCGTGCAGCCCTCACTGCAGAGCTCAGTCTGCAGGGGCGGTGGCTGCCTCCGCGCTGGGAAAGTGCTCAGGGAGCCTGGGACGTCTTGGTGGTGGCAGAAAGCAAGGCGGCTTTTAAAGATGAATGACATCATCTCCAAAAGACACAGGAACCGTCTGGAAAGGACTCCCACTGGCCAAATTGAACACTTGGAGCATAAAAGGAAAAAGGATGGTAAGTGATCGAAAAACATTTCAACCATGAAAAGTCATGTGCTCCTGAGAAAATCAAGTAGGAGAAATTGAGACACTTGTAGGACCCCCAGGGGTCATTTCCTTTTTTTTTGTTTCTTTCTTTTTTCAAAAAGATTTTTATTTATTTGCTTTTGGAGAGAGGGGAAGAGAGGGAGAGAAACATCAATGGGTGAGAGATACACCAATCAACTGCCTCTTGCATGCCCCAAACTGGGGACCTGGCCAGCAACCCAGGCATGAGCCCTGACTGGGAATCAAACCAGCAGCCTCTTGGTTCACAGGCCCGCGTTCAATCAACTGAGCCTCACCAGCCAGGGCCCGTGAGTCATTTCTTAAACCGATATCTTACTTTGAAAATTGGTGAATGAAAGGACTGCAGCATTTGTCCTGCCTTTCTGGTAGGAACTGTCTTTCCCAGTAACTGAGTAGCCCTACTGGGAGGAAGGAAGACTGCTTTGCAGTAGGGTGACAGCTTTATTTGTTATTTATGGCTCTCTAACAAATGGCTCCACAACTCGGCTGCTGGAAACAACCGCTTATTTATTATCTTAGTTTCTGAGGGCCAGGAACCTGGGCGGGGCTTAGCGGGGTCTATAACTGAGGTTATGTCAAGGCCTGGTTAGGGGAGGACCCACTCCCAAGCTCATTGGCAGGTTCGGTTCCTGCTGACTTGTCCAGAGGTGGAGTCTGCTTGGTCTGTGTGTGACCTGGACAGCAGCCCATGGCCGGTGCTCAGGACTGAGCTCAGTTTAATGCTCTGCCGCCTGTTTAATACCTTTATGTCTGAACGTGTGTTTTGTAACTGAAGCCCAATGGGACAGTGGGATACACACGTCAGCAGAGAGATTCACCCTGTGTGTCTGTCATCACTCCTCAAAGCCCAACGTCACTGAGCTAACGAGACCTCGTGAGTGCTGAGTTCCGGGCATCCCAGGCTGCGGGAGAGTTCAGCAAGATTACATTGGAGGTGAGGTGAGTGCCAGGTAAGTGTGTTAAAGGCTCCCGTAGAGGGTCATGGTAGAATCAGACAGTGAAATAGGGGTTAGTCTGTAGCGGTGTCTCTGTTCTGGTAATGAAGAGTATCGCACACCTGACCATCTGCACGTCCCAGCTATGAAACACTAATGGCGTGAGTTCAACAACTCCGCAGCTAAGTGCTCTTATGTTAGCATTCCCAATCTGGCACTGCCCAGCATGCACGGTGACGTTCATGTCAAAATGTAACATTCTGCTTCAAAGTCTGTGACCTTAGTCAATGGAAGTGAATGGCAAAGAAAAAAATGCAGACCATGACAACTCAACCAAGACCCTGTGAAGCTTTATATGACTTCTTTTACCCCTCCCCCACATATAGATTTCTTAAGATATTTTATTTACTATTTCCAGAGAGAGGGGAAAGGAGAGAGGCAGCGAGGGAGAAAAACAGAAACGTGAATGTATGGTTGTCTTTTGCTGGCCTCCAGCTAAGGACCTAGCTAGAGACCTGGCTTGCAACCTGGTTATGTGCCCTGGCTGGGAATCAAACCAGCGACTTTTGGGTTTGCAGGCTGGTGCCTATCCACTGAGCCAGCCACCAGCCAGGGCTAGATGACTTTTTTTTCTTTTCTTTTCTTTTCTTTTCTTTTTTTTTTAAAGATTTTATTTATTATTCTCAGAGAGAGAGAGAGAGAGAGAGAGAGAGAGAGAGAGAGAGATCAATGCATGGTTGCCTCCCACCTGCATCCAGCTATGGACCTGGCTGGAGACCTGGCCTGCAACCTGGCCATGTACTCTGGCTGGGAACCAAACCAGCAACCTTTGGGTTCGCAGGCTAGAGCCCTATCCACTGTATCACCAGCCAGGGCCTAGATGACTTTTAATGTATACAAAAGACACCTGGAAGATAGGGTGAGGGTGAAGGATGACAAATGACTTCTACATTTTATGAAATGCAGTTAATATTTTTTGTTTTTACATCCCACAATTGTTTTTAACAGTTAAAAGTATTGCATGTTCTGTCTGTGGACTTGGACAAAGTCAAGGGTTCCCTTTCCCACCTGCCCTGGAGGCCCCACCCCTTTACGCATGCTTGCCCTCTCCCTTCCACCCCAGACCTTTCCCCCACCAGCTGCAGTCAGCATGCCCCACCCCCATGTGGCTCATCCATAGGGAGGACCCAGGGCCAGGCCTGCAGTTATTCAGCAAGTGGCCCCCACCCTCCAGGCACTTGCTGAAGCCTCCCTCCCACAACCTGTGCTTCCTAGTAGTAACCTTCCACCACCCCGCCTGCACTGGCCATGGCCAGCTTGAGCCCCTTCTGCACTGGGGTCTCTCTTCCTGTTACAATAGTCCTGTTACAATAAAAATGGTTCTTACACTTTAACTACTGTCCAGCTCTAGTTTTTCTGTAACAAAAGCCACCCTACCTGGCTGGTGTGGCTCAGTGGATTGGAGCCGGCCTGCGAACCCAAGTGTCGCTGGTTTGATTCGCAGTCAGGGCGCATGCCCAGGTTGCAAGCCAGGTCTCCAGCCAGGTCCCCAGCTGGAAGTGGTGAAAGGCAGCCCTGCATCGATGTTCCTTCCTTTCTTCCTCCCTCCTTTCCCCTCTCTCTAAAAATAATGAATACAATCTTAAAAAATAAATAAATAAAAGTCGCCCTAGACAGGCATTGGCTGCTCTCACTTCAAGTTCATGGCTCGAATCTCAGGAATCACATGCTATTCCCTTTCCTCCGTTGCTCCAGCCCTGCCCCCATCCACTCCGGTCAAACCCCCTCACTCCCTGGCTTCTCAGGCTTTGACACGCTTCACTGAGAAGCACTCAGCCCGGTGGCTCCCAGGCAAGTCCCCTGAGTCCTCCATGCAGCTTCTAGGATTTCGTCCCATCTCCTGATCCCCTGCCCCTCTGTGGGCTCCTCCCTTTCTCCCTGACCTCAGGTTCAAGTGCTCCAGGGCTCTGGCCTGCGCCTCCTCTCTTCCCACAGTCCCTGCCCAGCGACCTCACCCAGTCCCAGCTCTAACAGCATCCCCGTGAATTTCACAGACACCAGGAACTCGCGACATTCTTCCTGCCCAGACCTGTTCTTCCCTGGCGGTCTCCCCACAGACAGGGCTGCTCCACGGCCAAGCAGGGCGGACGGCGTGAACGCGTGGCCGGGACCCTCACTGTCCTCTCTTTCACCCTGACACCCCCTCCGCACCAACTTCAAAACCAAATCCTGACTCTGTGGCCTCCTACCACCTCCGTGGCTACCCTGTGTCCTGCCCGCCTCCCTGCCTCGCTGCCACACGTCCCCTGGGGCCACCACCCACGCGGCCACCAAGCCCTAGGTCCTCCCAGCCCTCTCCAGGGGGGCCATCCCAGGGCTCCCTAGAGAAGACTTTAAACAAAACCTGTTGTTTGTTTTAATGAGCCTCCTTGGCTGTTGTGTCCCCACCTGGGCTCATTCCTAAGTGTTGACAAAAGCAAGCCAGCAGCCTGGGCTGGGTGGGGTTTTTATCCATGAGGGTGTGTGTGTGTGTGTGTGTGTGTGTGTGTGTGTGTGTTAGAGCATTTATAAAGTATTCCCACTTGGCTCAAAACATGGCGGGCCACTTTATTACTTTATTAAGTATATAGGGGCGCACGCTTTTTTCCTCTCCGCCTCAAGCTCCGGGTGGGCGCTACCGCGTTTCCAGGAGGAGGTGAAGTTCGCAAGCGGGAAGGAAGGTCAAGTCGCGCGCAGCTCGGGCTGAGGCGGCCCCGTGAGGTCCCCACCACGGCCAGCGGGGGGCGCTGTGGGACCGTGCGGCCGGCTGCGGCGGAAGGGAGCCGCAGACTCTGCACCCCCGGTGCGGGCACCCCCGGTGCGGGCACCCCTTCGCTCACAGCCTGAGCACGCCAGGGGGAGCTGACCCAGTTGCTGAGCTCTTCGATGACAAGGCTGTCCCTGAGCACGGAACACCAAACCAATCCCCAGGCTGCTCACCTACCCTGCAGCCCCTGCACCCAGCCTGCCGCCCCGCTGGCGCTGCGGGGGCCCTGGTCGGAGTCACCCCCCGACTTAGGGCGTCCCCACCCCCAAGCATGTGCCTCTCTCCAGGACCTCCGCCTCCTGAGTGGCTTCCACTTCCCTTTCCCTTCGGACATCGCTGTCCTCTCGCCTCCCTTCCTCTTCCCAGCTGCGCCCCCTCTCTGTTAAGACTCGCGGCTGGTCTTGGCCACCTTCTCCTCTTTCCATCGCTGCCTGCGATGGCCAGATCGTCACTGCTGAACACCCCAGGTCCCGAGCTCGGGGTGTACGCTCCCGCCTCTCCAGGCCCCTGCCTGGCAAGGCAGGCCTCACGTTCACCCGCTTCAGTGCGAGGTCTGCCCGAGGCCATGCAGCCACAGACGTGGGCTGTCCCTAAGCCCGGCACCGCCCCGCCTCCCTGGACCGGCTGCGACCACGCTGTCCTCTCCATTCTGCCTTCCAGTCTCAGCTCTTGCAGCTCACTCTTGGCCTGCGAGCTGGCTTTGCTTTCTAAGAGTTGTATTCATTTATTTATTCTTTGGACTTCTGTCGCAGAGCGCTGCTGGGCCAGGCCCCAGAGGTGAAGAAAGGCGCAGGCTGTGATCAGGGAGTCCGTGGTCTGGGAGACAGCCTTCTCCTGCCTGTCGTCCGAGCCTTCCCAGGAGCCGGCAGCCCTCCCGAGGGGCAGAGGCTGCTTCCTGCCCCTCCTGCAGCCCACCCAGGGGTGGTGACCTCCTAGTCCCTCCCCCGGGAGTCAGGAGTCGATGCTGCTGACTGTTGTCACCATCCTGCATGGGGGCTGGGCAGGCCCGGCCTGAGACTGTGAGATGCAGGAGGACAGAGGGCTTGGGAAGGGGTCTGGGAGCCCAGAGCCCTTGAGAGGGGCTGGGATTTAAGACTAAGAGCACGTCCTTTCTCCGACACCCAAGGGCTGACCTGCCACGTGTGTGTAACTTGAGCAGCAGGTTGGCCCTTGGCCAGGGGCTCACAGAGGCCCTCACCTGAACTTTGAGACAGCTGCGCCCTTTGATTCCTCCCTCACTTATCCCACCCTTGCCAGGGAGCTTTCCAGAACAAAAGATGAAAGCCCCCTGACTTTTACACAAACATTCCTGCAACACCCCCTCCGCGTCCAGCTTCCGGTCACACAGGTTCTGGGGAGGAGGGGAGGCTTCTTCTTTTGAGCAAAAGGCCAGAGCCCTAGACTAAGGAGGGGAGGCAGAGCGCGGGGCAGATGGCAGGAAGAGACCGAATGAGTGTGCACAGACACAGGAAGAGGAGCCTGTTTAATGACATGGCTGGGTCTGGTTACAAACATCAGAAACTACAAAAGGAGGGCAGGCAGTTACACGGATGGCTGCACAGGGATGGGACAGAGGGGACACAGGCACAATAGTCACAGCAGCAAAACATCCTTGCGGAGGATACACGTAACCAAGGGGGGCACATCGGGCATCATCCCCAGCAACTCGGACCCAGATGGACGGACGGGGCCCACTGCCGACCCGCAGCCAGGAGGGGCAGACAGTGGAGGAGGCCCGGGTCCTCAGAGCTCCAGAATGAGAGGGAGGCATCTGGTCCTGTCATCATTGTCCCTCTTCCCTGTGGGGCTGTCTTAGTGACAAAAGCAGATGGAGCTGGCATTAGAGGATTTTTTTTTTTTTTTACCATGGCCCCTCCCCCAGCACATTCACCCTGTCCAGAACCTCTGGCCCTCTGCTCTCCTTGCCCACTTTGGAGCAAGGCAGGAGCCCTGCTCATCCTGTGTGTGGGGAGAACCAGATCCTTCTCGCCTAGAAGTGGAAAAGCAGGAACGTGGGGATTGGGTCAGAGGAGGGGCTGCGTCTCCCCCACCCTGTGATGGCCCTTGGATCACCCCTGCGCTGCCTATAGGCCCAGGTCCTCTCTGTGCTGATGTGGCACCCCCATCTCGGCCAGGACACTCTGTTTTCTGCCCAGAAGCGTAACCAGGACCCCACTCTGCCCCACCCGCAGATGGGAGGAGCGTGGGCCTCGGGGCCCGGAAGATACATGTTATAGATATGTCTGTATATATTTATATAGGTTGTATATAGAATATATCTGTGTATATGGTAGATACTTGTGCGTGATAGTCTAGTTAGGTGACGTGAAGACCTGCATGCTGGTGGGCAGATAGAAACAGGGCAGGCACCTATCCACCACGACTCGCAGCCCTGTCCCCACCAGCTGCTCAGCGAGGTCCTGAACAGTGAGTAGAAAAGCTAAGAAGAGTGGCCCAGCTCTGCAAGGAGGAAGGCTCCCCCACCCCACAGGCCACTGCGGCCCAGTGGGTCAGCATCCAGTGCCGCCTCCCGGCAGCTGCAGGGGAACTGCGCTGGGCAGAGGCCTCTTTCCAGGAAGATGAGTCAGGGATTCCTCCAGCTTCCTTGGCACCCAGAAATGGAGGGTCAAGGAGGGTCTTCAGAACTCAGCCTTCTGCTCAAGGTGCTGCCAGGGCGGGGCGAGGACAGGAGGGACCCTATGGCCCTGACGAGGGCAGCGTGGCCGGCGGGCTGCGGATAAGAGAGAGAAGACGGAGGCAATGGATCACAAGGGGCACAGGCTGGGACCAGGGAATGTGGCCGGTAGGGGACAGGGATCTGGGGAACCACGGCAGGACACTACCTACTTAGACACCTCTCCGTACAGGTCACCGCAGCCCACGGGACCCAAGGTCAGTCCCCCTTCTACTGGGAGCCTGCTGTGTGACCTTAGGCCAGGACCTGTTTCTCTACCGTGTGACTGTCTGCCGTGCCTAGCCAGCTCCCTGAGAACTAAGGGCCATCAGCTATGGGAAAGTGTTGCACAAACTGCGAAGAACCACACAAACTCGAGCTCTGCCGGCCTGACCCTGGCCCGCCCTGGCCACCCATTTGCACTCACCACCACGCCCCAGCCCCCGCACCCACAAACAGGCCCACACGCCCTTGAGCGGAGACAGCTCAGTAAACAGCAGTGTCTGGCCCACCCCCGGTCCCTGATAAGAGGAATTGGATGGAGCCTTCTAGAACTTTGCCCTGTCACTCCCTCCCATTCCCTGGACTCATCGGTCTTGGGAGGGGTGGAGGCTGCAGGCCCTGGCCAGGGAGACACGCATTCTAAAGGCCAGAGGTAGAGGGAGGGGTGAGGGCCCTTCACCGCTGGGGAAGAGGGTAACCTGAAGGCGAGGTGCTGGCCCAGGTGGGAGCAGGGCCCGGTCCCTCGCCCCTGCGGCCACCTCCATTCAGTCCGCAAGGAGAGCTGGCCAGAGGGTATTTTGGCAGTTTCCTAATTCTTGGGGTTTGGTGAGATTTCAGTCCCAGGGGTCCAGTTGGGGCAAGGAAGGGGAGGAGCCAGGGCTTCGGTCCGGAACCCGCCCATGTGTTTCTGATTCACTGGGGCTTGTGCTGGCCAGCTCTCTCCCTGGTCCCTCCAGGCCCCAGGAAAAAAGCCCTTTTCTCTAGAAGCAGGAAGTCTTGTCTCCTGGCTGTAAACAAACTCATCCCTGGCGGAGCCTGCCTGGGGAGAGGCCAGGGAGGGCAAGCCCCCTTCCCCCACCCACCTGGCCCCTCTGGCCGCCCCAGCAGCAACCCTGGCTCTGCCAGCGCCTCCTGGGGCAGATGAAACGCTGCCAGCATCCCATACACCCGCAGGTCTGGGGCAGCCCAGGGCCCAGCTGTGCACATCTGGAGTGGCTGCCTGGCTGCAGCAGGCCGTTCTGAGGACTCCGCTCCCCTGGGTGGTGTGACGGGGGTGGGGGCAGGAGGCAGGAGAAGGCTGGGGCCAGTGGGTCAGCGGAGGGATGGACTACTGGAGCCCAGGCCTCCCAAGGCCACCCTGGGGGACCTTCTCTTCGGAGCAGCGCCCCCGGGGGAGGCCTGTGAGCAAGAAGTGCAGAGGTCGGGGACTAGCTCGCTGAGCCCAGGGAGCAGACCCGCCTTTTCCGTGGGAAACCGCTGGGAACGACTCTGCTGCCTGTGTGTCCTGAGCTGCTGGCTGACCCCTGCTTCCCATTCCCGCCTGTGCGCCCGCCTCCGCCGCCACCACTCACGGAGCTCCCAGAGCCAGCCACCCGGGGCCCAGGGAGGCCGGAGTGTTCCCAGCCGCCGCTGTGGGGACCAGCCCTCCCCTTGTGCTCCACGAGGGCTGGAGTCACTGAGGCCAGCCACCGTCCTTGGGCCACCTCACCCCAGACCTGGAACCTGGCCTCTGGGGCCCACCCAGAAGTAAACACCCGTGCCTGCTGGTGTGCCGGACAGTGACACCCACATAGTCCTCGTGGCCGGCCCCGCAGGCGCCTGCCTGTGCGCCGGTCCTCGTGACTCTCTTGGCTCAGACCTTGTCCAGTTAGAGGTGGAAGAGAGTGCTGGTCAGCCTTAGGTGAAAACAGCCCCACGTGACTGGTGCCCGGGAGGAAATGGCCGGAGCCACTTGGCAGCCTCTGGGCTCCATGAGCCAGCCTTCCTACCAGGAAACTTCAGACACTGACTTGGGGTGCTCTGAGAACTCCCCTGCTCCGGTGGGGCGGGGGGACTGGCTGAGGGCTCCCAGCTCTGCGCCGTGCGGACCTGGCCCGGAGCAGCGGTTTTCTATGCCCAGGCGCAGCCTCCTGCAGGTGCCCCTGCCCGGCGGCCAGCCCTGGCCGGGGAGAGGCGGGAGACCAGGGGACCGGGGAGGTGCCCGGGAGCTGCCCGGCCCACCCTCACCCCTCCTCACGTGGTGGTGTTGGGGACCTGCTGTACCCAGCCCACTTCCTTGTAGGCAGCGGTCACGTGGCTGTAGATGAGGCCACGCAGTTTGGCCCAGGCCCTCTGTGTCTCTGGCGGGAAGTCGTTGGCAAATTCCTCCGCAATCACCTCCAGGATGACCCCAGAGAGGATCTGGAGGCAGAGAGGAGGGGACGTGAACGCCTGTGTGCCCTGCCCCCCAGAACACCCAGCACCCTTTCCCCCGGTGCAGGAGATTCTAGCCCTGTGGCTACAGCTACGGGACATAACCTGCAGGACCCAGCCCTCGTCCTGCTGCCCCTCCCTGTCACGGCCCAGCCAGGGGAAGAGGCTGGGTGGCCCGCTGGTCGCCTCCACCGTCCCAGCGAGCCCTCCCAGGGCCTGCAGGTGGCAAATGGGTGCGGGGGGCTGACATACCTTGAAGTACACGGGCTCCACCTTGTGCTTGAGGGCATGGGCTTTGCCCACCAGGGCGAGCACAGAGGACACCTTCTCAGGGTCGTGCAGGTTCTCCACGACGGAGTTGAGGGCTCCCATGACCCGGCAGGCATGCTTCCGCAGCTGGGGGCTCCGCTCCATCTCCAGCGGCTCCTCCATGTGCCGGAACTGGCTGAAGTACTGCTTGGCCGATGGGAAGTTCACAAAGAACCTGGTGGGAGTGCAGGGGGCATCACTGAAGCTGGGCTGCCTTGGGCCCCGCCCTCAGTGGTCAGGACACGGGGGTGGGTACGGGCTGGGAGAGGCAGGACCCACCCCAATAATTGGTTTCACCCCACCCTGGGAGGCATCCCTCAAACACAGGCTCTCCTCTGGCCCCGCCATTTCTATCAGCCAGAGTTGATCAGGCTGGCAGCTTTGTTTCCCAGGCCTCTGCTTTCCTTGCACCTCTCCTTTTTTCCAAACCCCATGCTCCCCTTCGCAGCGGAAGGGTAAGAGGTTTAGCTCTGGCATCACGGGCCAGTGTGACCTAGGGCAGGTTATCTTCTGAACCTCAGTTTCCTCATCCGTGAAATGGGTAGCATTGTTCCTGTCTTCTGAGCTATTGTGAGTGTGAAATGAGAAACTGTGGGAAGGGTCTTCCACAGAGTGTGGGCACGGGAGGGCTCAGCAAATGCCTGCTGGAAGGATGATCAGGTTGGAGCACTGTAAACAGAGTAAAGTGGGCCTGACAGAGCTTAGGTGTCCCAGCCCACAAGGGAAAAAACGAGGCTCAGTCCTTCCCCTCCCAGCTCTGTCTCTTCCCTTCTCAGCCCCTTGCCTCCCTCAGCCTGCAGTAAATATCAATCGGTCCAATGGGTCAGTTTAATTAGAGATGGCGATTGATTTCACCTGCCTGGCATGGTTCTACAACGACTCCACGCCTGGACCTCTTACTGCTCCAACGAGCCTGTGCACTTCTTGAAGCAGAGCCCAGGTCTCTCTGGCTCCAGCCCCTCACCTCTCCAGCTCATCTGAATTATCCACCACTTTCATTGCATCACTCACACTCAGACACGCTCAGTGGCTTCCCACCATCTACCTACCAGGCAAAGTCAGACTCCTTAATCTGGCATTGCAGCCTTCTTACAACTGTCTGCCTGAGGACACGTCCAAACCTACTTCTCCCACACCACGTCCACCTGAGCATCTCCCTCCAGCCCGGCAGCTCCACTCGCTGTGGGCAGAAGCCCTTGGGCATGCCAGCCTTCCTTCCCACCCAGAGGGGCACCCCGGCTGGCCCAGGGCCACGCCTTTCCCCTCACGACCACGAGCGGGTTCCTGCCACCTGTTCCTGGGTCCCATGGCCCAAGGGCAGAGCCAGGGTCCCACACAACCAGTGGTCCATCCCCGCAGCCCAGGGCCCTGCGCAGGCAGGAAGACGCTGGCCACCAGGGCCGGACGCCATGGGCGGTACATGCATTCACTCAATCAGAACTTACATAACAGAACCAACGCCTCCGAAAATGGAATGGCATGGAATGTTTTGGATCTGTTTTTTTCAGGTTGATTCATATTTGAAAGTGATCAGAGAGCTACCTGATCATCTGCCCAGTTGGCCCTTAGGCCAAGGCAAAGTCTCAGACCTGAGAGCTGGAACAGATGCAGGAGGGCAGCTGGCCCAGGCCAGCCCGGCCGGGCGGGAGGTGGGGGTGCTGCTGATGGCAGAGCAGCCACCGGGACAAGCCTGTGGGAGTCCCTCCCTACGCCCTACTTCACCGACGCGCTGGTGAGGAGGGCGGTGGACGCAACGAGTCTGAAAGCACATTGGGTTTTTTCTTGCGAAGCGTGGTAACGAAGAACAAATGGGAGAAAACTCAATCCTTCAGGGAGGCTCTCAGACTCCGGGGTTTTACATGGCAAATAACATAACGGTTTCTGTTTGCCTGGTGCGTTCCAACGGGCAAAGCTTCTCCACCTGTTATTTCATTTAATTACCACAGCTGAGCAGTTCTTACATCCATTTCACTGATGAGGAGATTTCAGGAAACACTTATTGAGCATTTACTATGTGATCTCATTAATCCTCGAAATACCCTCCCGAGCGCTGGCACTGTTTCGTCCCCGCCGTCTGGATTAGGAACGGCTGTTGCCAGGGAAGTCGGCGGCAGGGCCAGGAAGAGGTGGGAGCGATGGTCAGAGACTAGTGTCTCAGGCGCTCCCTGAGGCTTGTCCTTATGGATTTTTGTGGGAAGATGGGAGGGGCTGTGACAAAACTGAGAGGTATAGGATCTAGAGGGCGGGTGCTTTGAGACATCTAGGAAGCTTACCAGTCTCGCCCTTACCCTCCTTGAGCCCCCAACCCGCCGTGGCCAATCCTGGGGCAGAGGAGAAAACCAAAAGGAAGGCTGGTGGGACAGGGGGCTGGCAGGGCTGGGCACAGGGGTGGGCTCAGGGGGAGTGTGGCGTGGGTTACAGCAGGCCAGATAATTACTGCTCTCTCCCGCCTTCTCAGGTTAACTGTGGGCCTCTCTGCGTACCCGAGTACGGGGCACTTTGATAAACCCTCCCCAGCCCAGCTCCAGCCCCCCTAAGAGCCAGGAACGGGGCACCAGAAGCGTTCAGAGGGAGAGAAACCTTTCCAAGAGCTCAGGCTCTTTAGAAACAGCTCGGGGTTCAGTTCCTTTGTCTGCAAGCCCCCGTTTCTGGGGAGGCTGGGTGGTACCCAGGAGCTGGATCTGGGACCCGTGCTGGACGTGTTCTCGCTGGCAAATGGCAGGGGGTGGCACAAAGAGTCTCCAAGGTCTGTCCTAGGGACTCAGTCTCATTTCCTCTGGGTGACCCCTGAGTGCACTGCTGCATCCGGAGGCCTGGTGGGCCCTGCGCTTCCACAAGACTTAGAGCAGCCCCCCCCCCCGGTAGTGAGCCTGGCGCACCCAGGACACCTCTGCCCACCCTGTGCTTGTGTGGGTGCTCCCACGTGCGGTCTGTGTCGCTGACTGATGGCTTCAGGGTCTGAAACCCCCTCTTAGCTTCCCTACCACCCCCAGAAGCTGCCAAAATAGCTGCCCCTTCCTCAGGGACCCTCCTCCAGCTCCTCAGAGTGCTTATTACTCTTCCTCCTCCAAAACCTGTCTCTTAGTTGGAATCAGGGCATATCGATATGGAGCTGGCAGGTCCCAGGTCTGGGGGAGACAGAAGGGGGAGAATGTGGAGGAGCAAGAGGACGGGAGGCAGGGCCAGGACTGGGAGCCAGGCGTGCACTTCATTTGTCCCTTCCATGGTGAGGTTTCACCCCGTCTTCCAATAAGACTGCCCTGCTCTGTCCTAGATTTGATAGCTTCCTTCTGCCCAGGATGGGGTTCAGGGGGAATGTGGTCTGAGGCCTCTCTGCCCGCACCCCAGGGACAAGACCCTGTGGGGAGGGCACATAGATCTGTAGCTGTAGTCAGGTACCAGCCTGTGGACTTGGGGACAATTTCTCTATAGGAATGGGATAAGCACTGGTATGTATGTGGGTGAATAACTATGAATGCAGGGAGGGGGGTCCCTCGGGAGCATGTGGTGCCTGAATGACTCCTGAGCCCAAGAGACTGGCCCTTCTGCCCCAGGCCGGTTCAGGGTGGGGGCCCTGCCTCCTGGAGTTTCTCCCCTTTCCTCCACACAAACTGAGCAGGAACTGGGAGATCCTAGGGGTCTCTTTGCCTCTCCACTCATGTGTGCCTCACCTGGGAGGTCCCTGCTGACCGGCTCCCCAGGGGCGAGAAGGGGCTGCTGGGAACCCAGACCTCAGCCTCTGTTCCTTCTGACCTCTACCTTCCTGCCCTTTGCTCTGTTCTTCCAGGAGGCTCTGAATCCTTTCAAGGGGTTGGTTGAGTGGATGGAGGTTCTGAAATCTTTCTAGGGGTTGAGTGGATGAAGGGCTCCTCTTTGTCCTCCTGCTCCTGAGCTGAGAGCCTCAGTTTTCTCTTCTCCAAGATGGGGAGCCCCCTGCCTGAAGCCCCCCTTTGAAAGGTTGGTGAAAGGTGTCTACAGCAGCTGGGCTGCGAGGCTGGGGTGGCTGGGGAAGAAGGCACGGCTGGCTGGCCCGGGAGTTCTGAGGTCAGGGAGAGGAGGGGGACCGAGGTGCCCTCCTTCTGCATCTGCTTCCGAGTTCCTGGAGAGCCCCGAGCCCAGGACCAGAGAGGGTCGGTCAGAGCTTTGCCCACCGGAGGCTCCCCACGCTGCCCGCACCCGCCTGCCCGCCCGGCCCCAATCGCTTCTGGGGAGGTGGTGCCGGAGCTCGGACCCTGGCCGAGCCGCCCCTGCCTGGAGCCGCTGCGGGTGTCCCTCCCCCGGGCCCGGCAGGGCTGGAGCGACACCTACCTCACCAGGATGGCCACCCCCACGTCCTCGCAGTTGGCATACAGCCGGGCCCACGTAGCCTGCACCGCCTTCCTCTCTGCCTCGGACAGCTCCTCGCTCCGCTCCCTGCGCTCAATCTCCATCTCGCCCGGCACTTTCTCCATGGGCAGCACCAAGCCCGGCCCGGCTTCGCTCGGCGGCGGCGGCGGCGGGGCGCGGGGCGCGGGGAGCCGGGGCCGGCTGCGTGCGCGGCGGGCGGGCGAGGGGTAGAGCGCGCCGGAGGGAGGGAGCGTGTCTGTGCGCGCCGCGCGCGTGTGTGTGTGCGTGTGTGTGTGCGCGTGTGTGTGTGTCTGCGCGCAGGGTATATGTGCGGGGGGCGGGGGACTGCGAGCGGGGGGCGGGGATGTGTTCTGATGGGAAATTGTGAAAGAAAATAAATCCGCTCCAAACCCCCAACCTCGTGTCCCTGAGCCAGTTTTTGCAAGGTGAAGGCTGGGCAGGGTGGGGGCCACGGGGCGGTCGCCGGCCCGCCCTCCGGCAAGGACCCCACGGAGTTCGGCCGCGGGGCGGGGCCGAGCCGTGGGTGGGGCTACAGCGCCGGGGGTCCCGGGAGGGGGGCGGCCGGGCGGCGCCGGCTCTGCGGGCCGGGCACGAGTGCGCCCTGGCGGGCGCGGGTCCCAAACACCGCGGCCCGGCTCACGCTGCGGTCGGGGTCCGGGCGCGTGCGTGTGAGCACCGTCGCGCTGCGGGGAACTCACACCCCCCCTTTTTTTGGTCCCCCACTTTGGCCAGTACTGACTCAAAGTCATGTACTGAGTACTTCCAGGCTTTCGCGGGGTGGTCGCTCGCCGGAGGGGGGAGTTCGATCCTCTCCGCGGCTCGGCGGTCAGATCCGAGCTCCCGCTGGCTCCTAGCTTCTCCCGAGGGGAGAACGCGGGGGGCCGCGGCGCCGCTCCCCGAGTTCCGGACCTGGGGCAGTGGACTCTCAGGACGGGGTCAGCTGCCGGCTCCAGTGCCTTATGGAATCCCCGGCTGCAGGCTGCCGGGGTTGGGGGAGCGCTGTCAAACTTGAGCTCCAGAGACCCGTGTCCCCTTTCCTCCTGGCCAGCACCCCCTACCCCTCTGTAAAACGCCCATGTTGTCGGAAAGAAGTCCCTGGTGGCTTATTAATGACACAGGTAGGCAGCAACCAGGCACTGCCCCGAATTCTGGCCCTGGCTGGGCAAAGTCTGCAGCAGGGCTGGGCAAAGCAGACCTGGGAGGGTCAGAAGTCCTGGGGGTCTGACCTGGGGGGTCAGAAGTCTGGACTGTTGGACCCCTTTTAGGGAGGGGTTCTGGGGATGGAGCAGACAAATTCTTACCCTGGTGGCCCTGGTCAGGGAGATGTGCCTGCGGGAGGTGGGGACGGTGCCTCTGAGGGATGTTTGCTTCCCACCCTGCAAGCGGCTGCTCAGTCCTGGGGTAGCCAGGTCCCACCTGGGACTCCCAGCGGAAGCCCACCATGGCCTGGGCTGCAGCTTCTCCTTGAGCCATGTGACTGCCCATTCCGGGTGTGTCCAGTTTTCTCCAAAGCTCCCTGGTGACCCTGCCCTTCTTCAAGACTCTATACTTACTGCTCAAGTATTGCAAGGGGTCGGCTATCCTCCTCAGTTTTGGTTTATGGGCTTATTTTAAAATCCACGTTTCAAAACAGAGAGCCCAGGTCCAGCCCCAGCTCTGGGCATCCTTGGACCTCTAGGTTCAGGCACGTTGCTGGAACACTGGGCTGGTGGCCTCAGTTGAGGGAAGGAAAATCTCGCCTTCCTCTAGAGGTCGTGGAGGGGCATGGAGGAGAGAGGGTGGGTTCATTTTCTTTTCTGTCTTTTTTTTAAAAAGATTTTATTTACTATTTCCAGAGAGAGAGGAAGGGAGAGAGGCAGAGAGGGAGAGAAACATCAGTGTATGGTTGCCTTTCACCTGCCTCCAGCTATGGACCTGGCTGGAGACCTGGCTTGCAACCTGGTTAGGTGCCCTGGCTGGGGAATTCAGTTTCTTATATCGCTGTCAGACCCATGTTGTCATCACGTTGGTCCCCACCACTTTGGCCCCTGCCTCTGCACCCTGCCTCAGCCAGGACTGAGCACGCTGTACGGGCCACCTCCCTAAATTCCTCTGGTCAGTTCCCCAAGTCAGGGTGGTGGCCTTCCCAGCAGTTGCCCAAGACGTTTCCCCGGGATGTGGAAAGAAAGGAGATGAAATCATGTTTGTGTTCATGTTCGTCTCACCCTTGACAAGTTTTATGTACGTCTGTGGCGCCGGGTGACATTTGCACAGTAGCGCAGTATATCATTTTAAGAGGACGTGTTGATCTATAAATGTTCCGAGAGGGTCACCCAGAGAGTGGCACTGAGCCACTCAGCCAGCCCTTCACACCCTGATCCTTCTGGCCTCATCATCCACTATCCACCCCCCTCCCCCACCCGCCCCTCCTGCTGTCTCCCCTGTGACATCACCGCCCTGCTGCCACTCACCTTCCAGTTGCTGGCACATGCCCTGTGCTTTCTCAGTCGGCTGCCTGGCAGGGTCTTCTGGGGACCCAGCCTTCTCCGAGCACCTGCACATTCAGATGTCCCCAGCTCCTCTTGGAAGCTTCCCCTGATACCCACGACTCCCAATTTGCCCTGTAGGTGCTTTGACCTGCCTAAGTCACTCTACTGTGACTTGCCAGTGCAGTTATCTGGACCATACACCTCCTGAAGTCCAGTGACCCTGCACTGGGGGGACAACTGGGCCCAGCGAGGTTAATCGGTCCCCACAAGGTCAGGCCTGCTGATCCCGGTAATCAGCTTGAGGTTCCTAATCCGTCACCAGCAGGGACCTGGGGATGCAGGGCAGTGGCTTGGGAGAGCTGGCAGGGGTCGTCTCGGCCCCCTTCTGCGGACTCGGCTGGGAGGGGATGGGGTGGCCCAGCCATGTGCACCACCCTGTTCCTGCTCGGCACCTTGGCTCTGCTCTGGCGCCGCCGATTCGCCAGCCGGGTCCACCCGTGAGACACTGACTGGGCCACGGGCTGGGTGGGGGCAGAAACTGCTTGTCTGAGCTGCTGGTGGGCAGGGGCTGCCTGGACCTCCAGGGAGGCTGAAAGGGTTTGCAAGGGGCTCCCTGAGAGGCTCCCCATCCGGGTAGGGACTTGGAGCTCTTCAAAGACGTTGGCAGTCACCTCCAGGCCCATAGCCCGATGTGGCTGGGCCCTGCAGCGGAGAAGGAGAGGGTGTCTGGGGTCCGGTCCGCAGCTCTTCCTGCCTGTACCCACCCCTGCAGGGAGCCCAGTGGAGTGGATGGGGCAGTGACGGGCAGCTCCCCGCACACAGACTCCCCGTCATCCTCCGGCAGGTAAGGCAGAAGATTCTGGGTGAAGGAGGGAGGGTGCTGCCAAGGAGACGGCCACTGTCCCCTGTCCCTGTCCCCCCTGGGGTTGTACATGGGCGTGTGTGTGCCTGCGCCTCTGATGGCCCCTCAGCCCCTGTATGCCCCCTGGGCAGACTCAGTGTCTGTGTTCTCCAGGTAGGAATGGGAGCTCCCAGCCTTTCCTCTGCACCAAATCTGCTCATCCCAGAGTGCAGGGTGGTCCCCAGGGTCCCTTCTGCAGCAGGCCCAGGGGACTGGAGACAGGGCTGAGGCAGAAGCAGCCCTGCTGGCTCCCCTTCCCTCCCTCTCCTGCGCCCCCGCCCAGCCCAGCTTCAGCGGCTCGGGCTCCGCTGCCTGAACCTTCCGCAGGATTTGCTGTCCGGTCCCCAATAGAAGGCTCAGGAGGAGTATGACATCATCGGCACCGAGTGTCATTGGCTGGGCAGCCCCTGCGGGCAGGCCACTGTCTCCAGAGGCCAGGAAGTTAACTCTTCCCTAGGCAAGAGCCATGTGGCCCTTACGAGGGGTGAAGTTTGGGGAACTTCCGGACTTTTCCTTCCCTGGGTAACCAGTGTCCTTGGATGATGGGGGCCCCTACGTCCACCAAAACAGAAAAATCAACAACCGTTTATCCAGAACGTGCTGTTGGACATGTTCTTTGGAGCCCATGGACTCACCCAGTGTGGGGGACCCATCTGAAGCGTGACCTCCTCTCCTGCAGAAGCCCCTGCGGCCCCTGCATTGCTCCCCCTCCCCCAGTGAGGCGGGAAGCCCCCTGCCCACGGCCGCAGGGCCCCTGGAAGGAGGCTGTCTCCCCACAGGGCGCGGATGGCCGAGTCAGCCAGCAGGCACACACCCCTGTGCACCTCATGCTTCTTTCCAGCTGCAGAACCTGCCCGCGCAGTGCCCCTTCGCCGCAGCGGTGACTGGCAAGCCAAAAGGACTTAGGTCTTCACACCTCAGCCCCGTTCCCCCAGGTCCGATATCAGAAGGCCCACTGCAAAGTCCTAGGCGCTTGCGGGCAAGAGGCGCCCCTGTGACACCCTCCTGGACACTCGCCTAGCTGAGCCGGCCCTGCCCTGCTTGACTAGTGTGACTGCTGGCGCGGGCCGCTGTGTGTAAAATGACCGTCACCAGGCCTCACACACAGGGGGCCTCACATGCTGCTGGCCCTCGCTGCTGAGCGGCTGGCACCCGCTGGAGCCTGGGCCGATGCCGGGCGCTTCTCGCCTTTACATGAACCAGGATGAAGAGCAGCGGTTTTGGGGCTTCCGTGAGGGTGAAAAGAGAGAGCTGTTGGAAAGCCCTTGGCACCGAGTCGCTGCTTATAGATGCTGGCAGGTCTCTTGTCGCTACCCCTGCCCGTCACCAGAGGCAGATCGTTGTCAGGACAAGGGTCTCCCCCCACCCTCTCTCTCTGTGTCTTCCCTGGTGGAGGAAACTGAGGGACAGAGGCACTTAAATCACTGGCTTGAGGGCCTCGTCCAGGGTGTGGCTGGTGTGGGACTGACCAGCCTTCGCTCCAGGTGCCTGTTGCCTCTGTGAATCGGATCTGGAGAGGAAGGGTCCCCCCTGGAACCCTCAGGCAGCCCGGCGAGTGTGACCCAGCCAGGAGGAAGCAGCTGCCTATGGTGTCTTTGGGACCCAGACTGCTGGAAAACTGGCCTCGCATTTGACCTTCCTGCTGGTGGTGGCCGCCAGGGAGGGAGGGCCGGCCCCTGGGGACGGAAGGAAGGGATGAACTTTCTGCTCTCCAGTTCCACAGCCATTAATTCCCGGTCTCTTGGGTGCTCCTGCTTCTCAATAATGTGGGGTGGGATGAGGGCAGCCTCTCCTCAGGGACTCTCATCGGCCTACCTCCCCCGCCCCCCACCTCCACCGGAGCCCATGATGAGGCCACAGGCAGCCTCTTCCCAGCTGGCTGGTGACCCAGGCTCCTGGGTGAACGTGACCCCACGGCATGGGCAGCGAGGACTCTGCTGTCGGGTGTAATACTTTCTCATCCTGGATTTCCTCTGAAAATTGTGACTGAGGAGCAAAGAGACACCGCAGAACTTACCTGGGAGTTTTTCTCAGACTTTTCTCAGGGGAGAGTCCCTTCCTCCAGTCCCCCAAGTCCCATGCTTCTCTCTGTTTAGGATGAAATCGCCTCCGCAGGAAGCCCTGACCTCGGCAGGTGGAGCTCAGCCGCAGGAACTGGGGTCAGCAGGGTGAGGCAGGTAGGCCAGGGCCGCAAGCCTTGGAGGGTGGAGGGCAGGGCGGGCCCGGGCCTGGGGAGTGTGCGACTGGCCACCGGGGGCTGCGTGGCCATCCATGGGGGCTGAGGGCAGGGGGGTGGGCTCCGGCCATCAGCTCCTACCTGACACCTGTATGTTCACTGCTGGGGGTGAGAGTGAGTTTTAAGGGCAGCACGTGTGGTTTGACAGCATTTTCCAGGCTCAGGGATGATCATGGGCAGGGCTAGTGGACATCTAAGGGAGAGTGGTCCTGTGGAACGTCCACTTGGCATCATGAGCCCCCACCTTGGTGTGGAGAATAGAGAAAACAGCCCCTCGGAGGAGGTAGGTTCCCTGCTTTTAGCCCCTGGACCCGCCAGGCCCCACTTCCCCTGGGGCTGGGCTGGGGGGTCCTAGGCCAGGCCTGGCTGGAGTTCCGGGGGCCCGCAGAGAGGGACTCGTGGGGTATCCTCGGTGAACTCTTGCGGGGGGAGCGAGTGGGAGACCATTTACTAAGAAAGGGCTTCTCAGTCACGCTCCCTTTAATCCTCATGATAAAATTTAATCCTCATGATAACAGCTGCAGTTTAGAAAGGAGGAAACAGGGAACCGATCTGCCCAGTCACGGCCAGCAGTGAGTGAGGACCCAGGGCCCACGCAGAGGCCTCCCGGTGGGCACCTCGCAGTTGGCTGCGCTCAGTGTGGTGCGGGAAGGGGTCTCCCGGCCCGGCCGCCCCGTGGCACCTTGGGGCCGCACTGTTAGACCTCAGCGGTGGTCCAGGGCTCTCGTGCCACTCAGTTCCTATGGCATTTGCCTCTGCCTGGTCCCCAGAGCGCACCCTGTCGCCGGCCGCTCTGCTGAAATGATCAATCAGACACAAGGTGGGATCTGCGACTTGTGTGCCTACAGCCAGGCGGAAGCCACCCCCCGCTGTCCGCCAAGGGTTTCCTGAGCATGTGTGCCTGCGTGCCAGTGTGCTCCACACGGGAGCGGAAAGCGGGAAGGGAAAAGGCACGACACTTGTTTTTGTGTCTGCTGACTGCTCAGCAACGGCGGAGGCCTCCGCTGCCCCCCGCTGCTCTGCCATTTCTCTCCTTGCCGCCCTGCCCGATCCTGCGTGGAGATAAAAGCAGATTTCCGCTCCTGCGGCCGAGCTCCAGGCACAGACCCGCCGGCAGCTGCTAAGAATGCCTCCTGCAGCCATTCACCGCCCAACGCCCCTCCCGCACAGCGGGCATCTCTCCTCCCTCCCAGCCCCCACTGCCCACCCAGCTGCCAGGTCTCTGGCCAGCTGGCCCCTGACCCTGACTTTCAGGAACCAGGAGACAGACAAGGTCTCTAGTCAGCAGCACCTCGCATCTGAAGGGAAGGAAAGGGGGACAGGCCCAAAAGACCACCCTGAAGCCATGGGGGGAAGGGCTGCTGGTCTTGCAGGGAGCCCCCCAGATCTGTGGGAGCCTCCAAAGTAGGGCAGGTGGAGGCAGCGGGGAGTCACACCAGGGGATGGAGCTCTGTGCTGGGGGACCAGGACCCCACGGCCCGCTGGACGGGCCCTGGGTCTGGGCCACCTGCCTCCGCTCCTGTCAGCCTGTCTTTCTCCAGGGAGGCATGATTGATTGCCTGGTGGCCCCGCTGTCCGGCAGGGGGGCCAGAGGGCGCTGTTCCCGGACTGTCTGTGCTCCCTGATCCTATCTTTGCCTTCAGCCTTTATTTGCCACGTCCCTGTCACTTCAGCCGCAGCTCCCTGCCATTTCCAAGCTGCCTGTCTCCCACCACTGGTCTGAACAGCTGTCAGGCCAAGGTCAGCCTGCTGTAGCGGCTGGCATGCTGCCCAGACTCGCACCCACAGAGGGACACCCCTTTGCAGCACTGTTCTAAGAACCTGCTCAGGAGACAGTGGCTGCCCCAGGGAGGGGAGGAGGGGAGGGCCTGGGGGATGTGTGCCCGGCTGGGAGGCTGCTCACCCTGACAGCGGGGGGCCGTGGGCAGGGATGGAGGGGGCTCTCCCCCAGGGTGCAAGCTGCTGGTGGGGAGCAGGCTGTTTACACCCCCTGCAGCCCCCACCTTTCATCCTGGGCCCTCCCGGCCCTGGCCTCCCCAGCCCACTACGCCCCAGTAGAAGGACCCAGTGCCCCTTCCTCAGCCCGCTGCCTCCTGTCACAGAGGTTGGTGTGAAGCCCCTGGAGGGGGTGGACGCAATATCCCCCAGGGGCTGAGTCCCTCTCCCGTTTCCTTGGAAAGAGCCACTGCTTGGAAATGAGAGCAAGACCGTCCAGGTGCTTAGTGACAGGAGGGCGGGGCTGAGGGCACTGGAGAGACAGGGCTGAAGCTGAGCAGAGTTATCCCTGGTCCATCTCACGGAGTCATTGTACGGGTTACGTTAGCTCACGTGTGTCAAGTGCGCAGCATGCGGAGTATTTAGCACACGTGAGCTCCCGTCCCTGCCAATGACCGAACAGTCAGCAATTGCAGAACAACCTGCAGGTGCCCTTGCCCCATGGTGCTCCGTGCCCTACCGTCCCCCACCCGCGAAGCTGGGAGAGGGGGTCCTGAAGCAAATTAGAAGACAGCACAGCGTGTGACTGCTGTGAGGGGGCACCTCAGAAGACCCGGCACCCAGAGTAAGAGAGACCACGTCGCCTCTGTGAGCCCAGAGCCCTGTCCCAACCTCCAGTGGGGGTCTTGGCCTGGACACCCCCAGCACTGGCTCTGCTTCCAGAATGAACCTGAGCTCCCAGGGAAGACAGGGGCGCTGCCCTGGTTGGAATGCTAATCCCGCGGCAGTGAGGGCCTGAGTGACAGGGAGAAGGCTGCCCTGACCTGTGGCGTGGCTGGGACTCGGGCCTGCTGCCATCTCTCCTGGGACTGAATGTGACCGGAGAGCTGATGAGGTGGCAGGGTGCGTGGGGGACAAGGGAAGCAGCCGTAGCGGCTGGCCTGTGTCACCCTAGGGTGCAGATACCTGCCCCTCCCAGACGTGTGAAAGTGGGCAGGATGTCCTGGAGGAGGGTCTTGGCACAGGCCCTGGTCCAGGATGGGATGGACCATGAGGCAGGCACAAGGGCCTGAGAGCAGGGTGTGCTGCTGGTCCCGCAGGCTTCCAGGGTCCTGGGTGGGGTCCTCACTGTTAGGAAGAAGCCCGAAGCCCGACACCCTGAGCTAGAGGAGAGCATTGCTTCTTTGGGAGCCTGGAAAGGAGCAAGGCCACGTGGTTTATCCTGCGGCTTACACGAGTACAGTGGCAATTACTGTTACTGCTAGTTACAATGGCTAACACGTTTCTCAGCCGCTTACGAGGAGCTCGGCCCTGAGCCAGGGGCTTTATTTACAAGCCCTGCGTGTTTGCGAGGCAGGGACTTGTTCCCGCTTCTTTACCCAACCAGGGAAACAAAGTTCACAGGATTCGCTCAAAGTCCCTCACCGCCAGGAGCGGAGCCAGGACCTGCCCCCGGGCCACGTGACACCAAAGCTTGTGAAGCTGTTGAGACACAAAGGACCTGAGTCTAGAGTTGGGGTAACTGTCTCCCAGGGCCCAGGAATGGCAGCTGTGGCCTCACCTCAGGGGACACCTGTGCGGGGGGCCAGGCCAGGCCTGCCCCGGCGGTTCCCATGACTCTGTCTTCAGGATCTCACCGTTCAGGGGTGTGCGGGGCTTGTCCTTGCCTGCCAGCGAAGGGAGTGGGGGGCCTGCCTCTCCAGGACCCGTCACCTGCTCAGGGGGAAGCAGTGGCTCAGCGGGGTGTCACGGCCTTGGCCACTCTGTGGCCTCCTTCCACTCTGCGGGGAGGAGGGGGGTGCCCGAGGGGAAAGGTTTTGTTTTGCAGGGGAAGACTCGGGGTCTGGGGACCCGGAGGCAGTTTCAGAGGGACCCACTGACCTCAGCTGGAAACAAGTCCTTGTCCCAGTGACTGGTGACCCTTTCTGTGGGAGACACATGCCCCCTAGTGGGGATTAAGACCAGAGGTGGCTGAGAAAATTGTTAACAGATTGACTGAGGGACCGTGACTTTGGAGCCTGGGTAGCAATGGTCGGTCCCATCTCCACAAAGGACGCATGCATGAACACGCACATGTATGCGCATGCCTAATATCGTGTGTAGGAGCCAGCTGACCCTTAAGCATTAAAAAGTGACTTAATCGGTTTCACGGGTCATTTACTTCTCAAGCACGTACTAGGGGCCTGCAGGGTACCATTGCGGGGAGCGTGCTGGGGGTGTTGGGGTGGCACAGCGCGGGAAGAGACAGTGCCCGCCGGGCAGTTAGTGCAACAGAAACACCTCCACGAGGAAGCTCAACTCTGCCCGCTCAGCAGCTGCCCGCTGCGGTGACCATCCCTTCCCTGGACCTCCATCTCCCCCTGTAGTAAGTCTGTGTTGGCCCAGGCAGGCTGGTGCTGGTCTGTAAAGAACTGATGACCATCTTCGGGAAAAGACCTGTCATGTAACATGAAGGGGAGGGACCTCCAGGGGCCCCACGGGGTCTCCTGATCAGAAGGGACCGCAGGGGGCTGTGTCTGGGGGTGCTGGACTGGCCCACTTGGCAAACATCTGGGGTACCAGCTGCCAGCAACTGTGGACATGAAATGAATTAGGACTTCCCTCCATAACTGGAACACTGGGCATAGAAAACAGACACTTGACAATGGGTGGATGGTGGCCCCCTGACGGCCCCAGTGTTTGCCTTGCATGGTCCCTGCCTGGGGCTTGGGGATGGGGGGCATCCCAGCCAACACCCAGGGTGGGGGGAGCACATCAGCGCTCAGACAGCACCCTGCTCTCAAGGACACACACTGGTGCACGGGCTCCTGAAACAGGAGCAATGAAGGTGACTCGATGGAGGAAGGAACATCCTCTGCACAGACTACAAAAAGCAACCGCCACAAAAGAAAAACTGATTAGTTGGACGTCATCAAAATTCTCGGGGAGACTGGGAGAAACTCTTTATTCAGCAGATATTGGAGGGAGGCTCTGCATCCAAAATATGTAAATAATTTTATAATTTAGTATCAAAAAGGTAGCCCATAAAAAGGGGGAGCGTTTTAACAGTTCACGGAGAAGTATACAGATGGCCAATAAACTCATAGCCAGATGCTTGAAATGAGAAGTCATCAGGAAAATGCAAATCAAAACTCACACGATACTACCACACACCCCACCAGAATGACATGCAAGGTTGACGGTAATGGAGGGTGTGGGGCAACCCGTAAGATGTAGCTGGGGAAGTACCCAGTGTTACCTCTGCTTGGGAAACAAACCAGTTTGGCAGTTTCCTGGGAATTCACCCATGAGGAACAAAAAGCCACGTTCACAAAAAGATCTGTACAAAAAATGTTCCGAGCAGCTTTATTAGTAATAGCTCTAAAGTAGAAACAACCCAAATAGGCGCCCCCATGCGAATGGATAAACAAACTGTGGCATGTTCATATAATGGAATAATAGTCAGAAATAACAAGGAAATGAATGGCTAATGGAAGCCATAACACGGATAATTGAGAAAAGCCAGACATAAAAGAATACCCATGGTACGAATCCATTTATAGGAAATTCTAGTGACAGCTGATCCGCAGCTGCCTGGGGCCAGGTCTGGAGGAGGAGGCAGGCTGTGGGCGGACGGAGGTGCTCCCTGGAGGGCCGGCCTGTCCTCCGCTGTGACTGGGGTTATGGTTACACGGGTGTATCCTTTGACTGGACTCCTGAACAGCCCCTTTTAAATGGATGCGCTTCACTGCGTGTCGACTATACCTCAATAAAGAGGACTTGCACAGTTAAAAGGAAACCTGATCCTGATCTTGCTCACAGTCGGGTGGAAAGGCTGGACATGAAAACAAATAATCATAAAAGAGTAAGTAGTCAAGAAGTATGTTCACATAACACGAGTTCTGTTCACTGTGTGCTTCCCTGGTACCAGGCCCACACTAGGCACTTCGAGTGCACAACCCTAAAGTGTCCTGAGAGGTGCCGATGACTGTCCTCCTCTGGTCACAGATAGGATAGTGAGGCTTCAAGAGAGGGGCTGTTATTTTTCTGAGTTTACTGAGCTAGAATCTCCGGGGCTGGGTTGGACTGCAGGAGGGCCTGGCTGCAGAGTATGTGGTCAGCTGGCCACAGACCACTGAGGAAGGAGCTGGGACTGTCACAGCATCTCAGGTGAGACACTGAAGAGGAGGTACGGAAGTACGCGTTGGGATTCACTAAACAGAGAGCAGGGTGAGGGGAAGGAAACTTCAAAGGCCAAGGGAACTGATCACAGGGGCAAAAGCCTTGCAGGAGCTGTGAGAAGGCAGTCCAGAAAATAGCAGAAGTGGAAAGAAGATGACATAGTCTTCAAATCCACTTACTTTAAAAAAATAACCCGTTAGCAAAATGCATTCCACAGTCATGGTGCATTTTTGCAGGAAACACAGCTTAGTGGTTAAGACCACAGGTTTTGAGGCTGGATTGTCTGAGTTTGGCTCTCTTTGCTTCAACTTACTAATCATGTTCCCCTGTTCACTTTGGCTTCCTCGGAGACAACATGGTGGGGATAACAGCATGGCTGGGAGTGTCAAATGAGAGTCATCAAGTCTATACACTGAACATGCATAGCTTTTTGTATGTCACCCAGATTGCAACAAAGAGGTTTCAGAAACAGGTGTTTGAGGGTGCCTGGCCAGGAGCAAATACTTAATAATACATTTGCTGCGAAAACGTGAAAGTATGTGTCTCTGAATTGAAACAGAAGGTCCAAAGACAGTGGGCTCCGAGACTGGTTATTTCAACAGTTCCAAAGCGATGTCAAGGACTCGGGTTCTCTCTTTCCACTCGGCCATCCCAGACCTTTGGCTTCTGCTTCAAAGCAAGCCTCATGATGCAAGGTAGCTGCTGTGGTCTGGTCATCACATCTTTCCCACATCCTAAAGCCTCAAGAGGTAATGTTGTTGTTTTTCAAAGGACAACTTCCCCAAACTTGGCTGACCTGCACCACAGGCCTTTTCCTAAAATAATTACTGGCAAAGGGAACAGAGTTGTCCTTTGGGTCTGGCACAGGCTAATCGAGGTTCACCTCTTCCAGCTGGGGGAGGCACTTGCCTCCCCTGAAGCACTCAGTCCATTCAGTTTGCGAGGGGAAGGAAGAACACCTGCGGGACTGTCAACTGACAGTGCCTGACACACAGATGTCACTGGTGCAACTGTTCCCAGTGCATGCAGCCCACTGCTCGGGATATACCTACCGTCCTTCCCTGTCTTATGAATAAAATCAAGAACGCTGATGCATTCTTTGATGCACCCCCCAGTGACTTCTGGATTGTTTATGTAGCGGACCCAACAGGTGCTCAAGCCTCTCGCTGCATTTTGCTCTGGCCTCTTGCCCACTGGCCAGCAGCCTGTGACACCTTGTCGCCGGCCATGAGCCTGATGCTGTCCCACTAAGTGACCTGTTGCATGTGAACACCACACAGTGGCCCTCCTCGGCCAGGAAAAATGGCCCTCACTGCACACTGGCAGCGAATCTGGGACCCAAGACAGCCCTGCCAGAGCCCGGAGTCACACAGGTGCTCACTGTCAGCTCATCCTCAGTCTTCTCTCCAGAAAGTGGTTCCAAACAGAAGCCCCCTATCTGTCCCCCTTTCAATCCTATCTCTGATATCATCCCTAACCATGGCTGCAAACACACAAAGACCTTCTTCCTTCCCCTTGCCACTTCCCCCAGACCAAAATCCCTTGCTTGAAAGTATCCAGCCAATGTCAATATAATTAAAAGTTTTCTTGGCCGATACTTTCGGGACAGACTTAGTATGTACAGGATGTAGTACAACTTTGTGGCAAAAACACCAACTTTGCAGGCTGAGCTCAAATTCTGGCTCCAGCCCTGCACCTGTGAAGCAGGGTGGTGACAGTGCCTGGTTTGGAGCTGTGCGGAGGGGTCAGTGAATGTGCAAAGGACGCAGTAGTGAATGGTGCCTAATAAGCGCTCTGAAGTCAGCTATCGGTACTGTTTTGCCTGAGCAGGCTCCTTGCCTTCTCTTGTGATTCCACACATAGAATTTCCTCCTTAAGTCTGCAACGAAAGGGGCAAAGAGGCGTAGTTTGCAGGGACTCATTCTTTCTCTCAGTGTGATGCAGAAATAATGCCTTCAAGGGTAAGGCAGGGAAACATAATGACCAATTCCTCAAGATTGAAGCAAGTTAATGATTATTTGCTAAATATTTACTATGTGCAGAGGCAGCAGAATATCAAGTAGGCACTGGGAGGACATGAAAAAGAAAAATAATAATAATTAAAAAAGACTTCTCCTGCTGTGAAGTGCTCACACTCAAATGAAGGCGCCCACTGTAAACAGATGTGGTACCTTGAAAATAAGCACCTGCTACGGATTATACAGACCAATCCCAGCTAAGTACCACTAAGAGCATCGCTGCAGGCTGCATGCAGGGTTGCATGGGGAGAGCCTAACGCAGAAAAGGCTTCCCGGATTTAAACTAATTTCCAGATAGGTGGAAATTGGGCCCTGGCCCTACTTGTTTTGCCTTATTGTTGTTTCAAAAATGAAGCCAGGGTGGGTGCCTGAAAAAGGACATTCAGAAGTCCCAGTGGGTGTTCCATTATTCTCTGTTCTTCTTCCTAGTGCATTTATTTTCCCTTCTCAGCATTAAAGCCACATGCTGGCCGCAGGGCCTGATGGCGCGATGCTGCACCCGGTTTCGGGGGAGCTCAGAGCACCCCGGCCCCGCGCTCTTGGGCGCCCCCTCCCGCCCGGGCCGCCCCCCCCCCCCCACGCCCCAACCTGAGAAGCCCCTGAGCCAGACGGCCAAGTCTCTGGGAATCTCCCTCTCCCTTATTAAAGCAACCGGCCATCCCAAATGACCCCTCCCCACCCCACAGGAACCCCCCGCTACTGCCCCTGGCGGTGGCCCCCACCTTACCCCAGTTCCAGAGTCGCGCGGAAAAGGCTGCTACCCTCGGCGGCAGGTGTTCAGACTACATTTCCCATCAGCCTTTTCTTAACATCGCGAGAGTTCCAGCGAGACTGTAAGGGAAGTCTTGCGCGCAGGCGGGATCCTACCTCCTTTCCGAGTCCGGGCACATGGCTGGGACGCATGGGGTCTACTGTCCCTGTCCATGGCGGCGAGCATCCTCAGGCCGTAGGCAGGTCAGAAAACGGGGTCTCCTTTGGGCGCTAGCACACTTGGCCTCTCCTTTTTCAGAGGCAAAATGGTGACGATGAACCGGTAACCCAATTTATAGGGCGGTTGGGAGCGTTAACTAAGATCCTGGATGAGAAAATGCTTTCCTAATGGCACAAGTTGTTAGGATTGAAGGGAGAGCGCTCAAGCCCACCTTTGGTGTCGAGGGGCTGCTCCTGGGGGGCCAGAGATCCTTCCCACCTGCACAGCCACCTGGGGGCTGACCCTGCAGCGCCAGCCGTCTGAGGGTCTCCTGGGGCCGCCCCCGCAGCGGCCTGATGGACAGCCATGACTTCACATCTCGA
Organism: Noctilio leporinus; assembly: GCA_004026585.1. Taxonomy (NCBI): domain Eukaryota; kingdom Metazoa; phylum Chordata; class Mammalia; order Chiroptera; family Noctilionidae; genus Noctilio; species Noctilio leporinus. Next base: position 64,734 of record PVIW01005191.1, read on the forward strand.
GCGTTAACGTCTGAACGCATGACTTCCTCCTGGAGTACCTTGAGAACGGCCCCAATCAGTTGCTATCGAATCCCACAGATAGTAATCGGTGGGGCTGACGACTTGGGAAAGCCGCATTTTTACAACGAACTTCACATGCTCACTTGCTCACTTTTTCTTTCCCCGCAGGCCTGCCTTTGGCATGTGCACAAGCAGAAGGAGACCTGCGGGCTGAAGCTTAAAAGTAATGAATGGGGCCCCAAAATGAGTCAGAATGGGGTGCGTAGAGGCAGGATCTGGGTGGGCACCAAACCTGAGAAAGCCGAGATGGTGTGAAGGCCTGTCGCAGGCAGTGGCCTGATTGGTACTGGATTCTGAAGTTCATTCAGTTCAATTCTGGGAACAAATGTGATGGCATAAATCTAGAATCCGGAAGTGAGGATCTGTGCCCGTGTAATTTGGGGCCACTAGGTGTCACTGTTTGAAACCAAAATGGATATTCACGCCTACAGGGGTGAATGGGGGCTTTTGGAAAAGGAGTTTTGGTTGGCTGGGATTTAGAAATGTTTGTTGCAGGTTGAGCCGAAGATGAGTTAGTTATCCCTGTCTGAAAGGACATCTTTTGTGAAGAGTCCTGACTTGCTGAGGCTCAGCTGTTTAACCAGTCTTGAGAATGAATACCTTAAGATGGTGTCTATTAGAATGAAAAGTATCTTTTGCATGTCTTCCTTTTAGGTTAAAGATGGCTTTGGACGTTGGAAAAAGCTACGTGAAAACCATCATCTTAAGATGTGGAGTGTAAGGGTCTTCATGATGCAATTTCTGTAAATGGTAAGATGTTTAGCTCTTTCACAGACTTGTATTGGTCATGATGTCTTGTAAGTATCAGTCTGAGATTTTGGACATGTGTGGGTCCTTCAGGATTGTTAGCGGCCAGACAAGGGAAGTTGTAAGGAGCTGGTTTGCTAGGCTCCTTGGCAAGCAGTCCCACCAGCAGCATTTGTTACAGTTGTTGAATTAGGTTAAACCAGAGGTGGGGTGTGCGGTGAGGGTATAACTGGGATCTGGTGGAGGCTGTTAAGTGTCCTGTGAAGCCCGAGACAGTGCTGAGGACAAAAGGAACGATACATCTAACGTGCCAGTGGAGCTGAAATTGAAACCCTATGCTTGACTTAATGAGAGATCTGGGCTCTTGTCTCTGCCTGTTACCAGATAATCTCACAAGAGCCTTATTTATTCATTTGTAAAACAGGGTGAGTGCTTTTCAGACCTGGCTCTATGTCACAACCACTTACAAAGTGTTAAAATAACGTAGATACATTCCAGGACAGGCCCCCACTGCCAGCCACGGATGAGTGGGGCCCCAGAATCATGTGACAGTTTGGTAACAGGCATGTAGGAACAGTGACATATGATTGGATCTACTTTTTAAATTATTTTTTTAAGTCACTTTATTTACTTCTTTTAGTTTTTAAGAGCTCACCCAAGAGCATGCTCATTGATCTTAGAGAGGGGAAGGGAAGGAGGGAGGAAGAGAACATTGATTGGTTGCATCCTGTATGAACCCCAACCAGGGACCAAACCAGTAACCTAGACATGTACCCTAACCAAAAATCAAACCCACAACCTTTTGGTTTTCAGGGCAGTCCTCTAACCCACTGAGCCATACCAGCCAGGGTGATCACATCTATTTTTAGGTCGGATTTTTATTGCAGCAAGATTAAAGTACAGGCTATTTTTAAGTAGCTCTCAGGGCCGATCCATAATCCTCTATCTTAAAAACTGAGAGCCACATGCTTGCTCTGCAGAATCATTTTGTACACAAATGAGTGAAAGTGAAAAGGTCTTAGTGTCATTGCGTCTTGGCATCAGGTACTCTGTGCAGCTGGCTTTCAGTAGCTTGTTGAAGGGAGTAATCCGCATGTTGCTGACGCTGGAAAGACACCAGAATGTGTACCCCCCACCTCGCTATGAGGCACATGGTGCTGAGGAGACCGGCCACAGAAAGGGAAGAACTGTCAGTGGGGCAGGTCTGGGGCGCTGGACCCATCTAGTACTAGATGTGGTCCGTTTTTGCCCTCGGGGGGAAAGTACATTCTAATAAAGAAGACAAGACTGAATGGGAGTTCTCATGAAGGAAGTAAAGCAGAATGCGATAAAAATGAAAAACAGTAGTTTGCGTGTGCTGTGGGCCGGCCGATGGGCGGGAGCTGAGTCCGTGATGATGTCAAGTTATCCCTGTCTGAAGGCAAAGAAAGGCCTTCGGTGTGGAAGTTGGTTGTCTGAGACTCGGTTTCCCACGTTTGCACGCAGATGTTTTAGGCTTGATTTACAAGTGGGTCGAGAGAGAGCTCGTGTATCTTGAGTAGGTTTTTCTTTTGTAATTTCTCCTTGCCAGGGACCGGTACAGCCCTGGTTTCTGAGGCAGAAATGGACCCTCAGGAAGAAACTAAGCAGCAGTAAGTAACATCACGTCCACTGCCCTGGACCTGGAAGGGGTTTTGCTTGTGTCCATAACATGGCTTTCTGAATAGGCTCAGGTGGGGTGGTGTCGCTTCCCTGCCCTGGACTGAGGGTGAGGCCAAGTGGTGAGAAGACTTTTTAACACAAGTTTGTTTTCTTGGTAAGATGTCTGCATTGGGAGACGCAGGCCGAACTGCTTTGCATGAGACAAGTGAAAGTTGCAGGTTTTCAGTTTCCGTCTTGCATGTTCCTAAGAAGCCCCACAAGCCTGTGATGGTCAGTTATCCCTGTCCGATACCCACGCTGAGGGAGAACAGTCTGTTCTGAGGCTCAAGGGTTTGGCCTTTGCTCTTCCAGGAAGCAGGGGCTTCATAAGGGATCTGGCTGAATGGACTGCAAAGGGAACTGTGGGTATCCCACAGAGACCCCAAGCTGGCGCATCATCCCCTGCAAGGGGAAAACAGTGGTGTGGCTCCCCTGTCACGCCATCTGCCCTGGACCAACGTCTCTGTGGGTATAGGCTGCAGGAGGTGGCCCAGGTTTGGTGTAGGCTTTTATTGTGGAATGCAAGGGTGCTTGTCACATATTTCTTTTTCTTTTCTTCTCTTTTTATTTATTTATTTTTTTAATTTATTTTTTATTTTTTTTTAAAGATTTTCATTATTTTTAGAAAGAGGGGAAGGGAGAAAGGCAGAGAGGGAGAGAGACATCCATGTATGGTTGCGTTTCACCTGCCTCCAGCTACAGACCTGGCTGGAGACCTGGCTTGCAACCTGGTTATGTGCCCCGGCTGGGGGATCAAACCTGCAACCTTTGGGTTCACAGGCCGGCGCCTTATCCACTGTGCTACCAGCCAGGGCTCTTTTTAATTTTTATTATTTGTAGAGAGAGGGGTAGGGAGAGAGACATGAATGTATGGTTGCCTTTCACCTGCCTCCAGCTACAGACCTGGCTGGAGACCTGGCCTGCCTGGTTATGTGCCCTGGCTGGGAATCAAACCAGTGACCTTTGGGCTCACAGGCTGATGCCTTGTCCACTGTGCCACCAGCCAGGGCATGTCACGTATTTCAAGAAAACGAATGTGCTCCTTCAAACAAATGGGAACGTAGACGGGACGCCAGCAGTGGCAAAGGACGGAAGGGCTGCAAGGTTCCTGCCTGAGCCCCATGTCCTGCCTTCAGCAGCAAGGGCGGCCCGTGACTCCAGCCAAGCTTGGTTCCCTGGCACTTTGTGAACACCAAGGAGGCTCTCCTAGGGTGGGCAGAGACCCTGGCTCAATGGCACGGCTGCCAAGCGAGGGGCTTCTTGGGCAGCAGAGGGCTGGGTTGCCTGGCCTGCGGGCAAGAAAGGAGCAGCATGGCTCCGGACAGGGCAGGGCCCTGCCTTTGTTCCTGTTCAAATGCCAGGCTTAAAGTAGGCCCAGATTGTGGACAGAAATTGCAAGGTGTGTGCGCGCCCTTTGTATTTAAGGTCACATTTGTTTGGTCCCAGCACACAGTTTGTTGTACTTGGGGTGAGATTGAATGAGCCTGACATCTGGCCCCGGCAGCTGACAGTCCCACAAACTGAAAGGGCGCGTGAGCAAGTGGGGAAATGAGGGGTGAATGTAAACGTCCCCAGGGCTTCAGGGTTGGTCTTTACCAGCCACTTCACACGCGGCCACCCCTGCCCCCCAGCATGGAACTGAATTGCCTCAGTGTGCCCTCAACGCACGCGTAGGCGCATCAGGGTTCGCGGAGCGCCTCTGGTTGCCTTTTCTCTAAATTAGCTGATTCTTGAAGCCTTCCGATTTAAGACTCGTGGTTGGCAGTTATGTTGGGTGACGGCTCTCCTTTGGTTTTGCAGGTCCTCCTGGCCACGCGGATGGCACAGCCTCAGTGGCGCGATCGTGCCTGTCAGGCCCCCGCAAAGGAGCTGTTCCTGGAGTTCTTTGGACTTTGTCTTCCACAGTAGCCAGACAATTTAAGTGACAATGAGCTTGTCCCGGAAAGCCTTGGGCAGTGGCGCAGCGGGGTCTAAGAAGACCCAGGACACCGCAGCTCGGACACTGGCAGGGCTGCGGTGACCGCACGTGGAAGGCAGTTGACAGGCATGTGCTCCTCTGGGAAACTGGTGCTCAGCCTGGAAAACATTTCCCAGCGGGGTTTCTGTTTACATCCATGTGTCCTGGGCTTCCATTTTGAACCACAAATAAATCATTTTTCAAATGACTAGGGTGGATTTCAGATTGAGACCCACATAAAAACAATCTTCTTCTGTGACTCAGTGAACATCTTTATAAAAATGAAAGTTTCACAGTAAGAATTGGGGTTAACATGTACGTAAGGTACAATCAGATGTTTGGGTACTTTGTTTGTTTTGAGTTTCCCACGAAATTGATTTTATGCCCTTTCATTGGGTTGCTACCCACAGATGGAACCAGCACCTCCCAAATCTGGAGGGACAGGTGCTGTAACTGCAGAAGCGGGGGGAGTAGGGAAGGCGCATGGGCAGAATGGCTCCCTCAAGTGGCTGCTGGAGCCATTAAAGCCCACAGTGCCCTTCTGCTGACCACGTCTCTGAATTCCTAAAGTAGCAGCATTTTGATCCTAGTGACAAGAGTCCACCCCCTCTTGTTACACATGCTGGTCCCAGAGGCCAGGTCCTGGGCCTCAGAGAATTGAGCAGTGCAGGTGGATGTCACTTTGGGGAAGGGTCCTGCCAGCCAGCCCTATGGGGACACAACCCCCTCGCCCCATGAACTTCAGACATCAGACTCCTGAAAGCTACTGGGACTCAAGACAACCCCAGGGCTTGCTAAGGGCTGTGTGGTGACCGCTTGGCCTCTGGTAGAAGCCCATACAATGTCTAAGATGAAGTTGCCTCTCTGTTACATTCTAGTTATTGGAGCAGTGATGCTCAGTACCTGATAGTGAGGGCTCACACCTGGTGACAAAGTGGCACTGTGTCACTAAATAGGAGTTCCCTCAGAGGCAGGCAGACGTGTGTGTGCAGTGGCCCTGGCCAAATACTAGAACCTTCCCGTGTTTCTTGAATTCTTAACGATCTCCCTGCTGCACCCCCGCATGGCATACCGCCTCCCTCAACACACAGAAAAACCAAATGTCATACATCGTTTATGCAGTTATCTAGTTTCTGATGACATCGGTCTCCTGGGGCAGGTGTAAGCTGGTCAGGTTCTCAGGAGGGCAAAGACGTGTCCTCCAGTTGCCTTGGGATTGGCGTGGGGCCACGTGTGCTCTTGGGGGGTTGGGGTCAGGGAGTGCATTGGCCTGTGATGTTGGGTCTTGGTTGACCTGCCAGCTTTGAGGTGCTTAGCTCTGAAGAGCGCGTGCTCCTTGCTGGTAAGGGTGACAGTCACATTGGGGGGATGTTGTCTTCAGTCTTCCACAAGTGCAGCAGAACAGTCTGTTTGCCCTTGACCCAGCTTGGAGTGTGTCTCAGCCAGAAGGGCGTTTTCTCGGAGGAGCCAAGGACAAGATGGGGTGTTTTACAACAACCAAGCTTCAGTGATGGCTGCAGATCCACCTCTGAATGTCATCTGCAGGGAAGGAGCAGGCCTAGGAGTTGGAACCCCTGTCACGGGGGGAAGGGTGAAGTGGTGGCCCCTTTGAAGGGCACTTGGCCCCCAGTGCTGCGGGAACAAAGGGTGCGGTGGTCCGGGGTTAGCGCTGGTACAGCCGAAGGATGCCGGCCGTGTGCAGGTCCCTCCACAGGGCTTCTTCCAGGGACAGATCGTGGTTTGCGTAGAAGATCAGTGGCTTCTTGACTCGATCGAAGTAGTGGTCAGAAAATTTCCAGTAGTTGCTTGTGATGAATCCGTAGGCACTAACCTGGACAGAGATCACTGAGTCAGCATGTATGCAGCTACTGTGTGTGGACCTGTGCCCGGTTTCAGGAATGCAGCAGGCACACGCTACCCCGTGAGCACGCAGCACCACGTGCTTCGTTCCGATGTCCTCACCCAGCCTTAAACTAATCTCCATCTTACAGTTGGAGGAGCAGGCTTAGGTCACCAAATGTGTCCCTAGTAACAAGTTAGTGAGCAGCAGGCTGAGTTTTGAACCCAAGTCTATGAGTCCAAAGACATGATGGTCATTGAGCTTAAGATGGCAGCAGAATCCCATTACCACCAGCCCCGTTCTCCCCCGGCAGCTGCAGGCTGTCTCCTGCTCTAAAAAAGGTGGAGGAGGAGGAGTGGGGGGCTGGCGTTGGTGTGGGTCACCACCTCTCCCTGTGGCACATGTGGGCAACTTCCCATCAGAAACGCCTCTAACAGTGACCAGAGAGTGCGGCGGGCTAATCCTGCCACTTCACCCCACTTAGAGAATGTCCCCATAAAAGGGTGTCCCTGCCAGTTCTGTCGAGAAGATTTCGCTTTCACAAGAGCCATTTGATAACGTGTGTGTTAAGTATCGTAGAGTGGCCTCCCTGGGGACAAGGGAGTGAAAGACAGGAGTGCTGGGGCAGGTGGCTCTGGGAGGAATGACTGGCCCAGGAGCTGTCCTATAACAGACCCTGGGTATTGGGTGCCTCGGTCCCTCCTGCAGCTGAGGGACCCTCTCCCCACAGAACAGAGGCCCAGGCAGGTCTGGGGGTGACAGGCCTGTAGGGACCCCATGGGTCAAATGAGGTTCCAGTCACACCTGTCCTCTGCTTTTGCAGACTCCTGAGAGAGAAGACCTCTTACCTGGTCACAGGTATGTAAAGCGGTCAATAGCATGAGAGCCCCAGTACTAGGCATATACAGGTCTCCAAAATTTGTGTTGATCAGCTTAGATTTCAAAAACCTGAAAGCAAAAAGACATTAGACCTCAGACATTTAGGTCCCGCACACTCATGGGATGGTTGTACCGTTACACTTAACCATGCATGACCAGTTCCAAAAGGTCAGAAAATCTCCAGCCTTTCTACCCCATATCCCTATTTAGGGAAAAATGCAAATGAGCTCCTAAATGCAACAATCTTCCGTTGAAACGACCCTCAGGTAATGGAGTGGGGTGAGGAAGAACCACGGTGAGAGGCTGCATTCCCTCCCTTTCAAGCCGGAGCCTGGCCTGACTGCAGCTGCCTACCCTCAGCCTTGGGCTCGGGAACCGCACGCCTAGGGCAGGGACCCCCGAGTTCCTCTGTATCCCCAGACGTCGGGTGCACAAGTGCTGCAACCAAGCCACTAGGGGGGTGGCGCCTGAGTGCACCTGCATGCAGAGGCCAAAAGTGTGGTCACGGTGGTGACCACAGGCCCCGACCTCAGCCCTGGATTTGCATCCAAGCCCCTTAGGCAGACGTGGCCTCTAGCCTGGGTCTCCGTCTCTTGCCTGGGCTGCTGGGCTCCTGTTGGCTGGGCCCACCTGCACCCCTCACCTGCTCACCGGCACTAGTGATCATGACCCTCCTCCCTGGTTGGAGGGACGGGGAAGTGAGAGCAGGCTCTGGGGCTCTGGGCTCCAGTGCTGTCCTTGGGCTGGCTGCGTTGGGGCTTCAAGTTCGCTTCTAGCCCCACAGCTCAGGCTACCCCCCTCCCAGCCTGTGCCTTTGCAAACACCCCTGGTGAGCAAACCCCCAGCTCTCCCCAGTTCCTGCTGCCTGGACTGACCCGCCACCACCTCCAAGGAGGTCAAGTAGTGAAAGGACCAGAAACAGGGCATGGCGCCCTGCCTGGCACGTGGCACGTGGCTCTGGGTGACAGTGTGTGGGCCTGAAGTGGGGGCCTGCGGTGCTGGGGGCATTGCTGTTCTTCCTGGGGCCCCCGCCACCTACCTCTCCGTCAGGTAGCTGATGAAGTCTGGATGGAGTAGCTTGAACTTACTGGCAGAGGCTTCTGGTCCAAAATAGGTCTGAGGCCTATTTGGAGAAGAAGTGGACAGAGCGGCCCATGCTGTCGAAGGGCGCGGGCGGGGCGGGGAAGGGGAAGCCGCTGGGCCGGCGGCGGGAAAGGGTGCGGTAGGGGCGCGGCTGCGAGTAGTAGCGAGAGAAGGGCGTGTAGAAGGTGGCCGGCAGCACGGTGGGCGCCACGGGCGGCCTCCCGCCCACCAGCACCTCCGTGGGCGGCCTGTAGGTGAGCGAGGACGGGGGCGTGAACAGGGAGGGCGGAGTCCGGTAGGAGCGGCCGAGCGGCGGGTAGTGGGGTGGGGGCGGGAGGAGGGGCAGGTAGAAGGACTCGGGGGGCTGCGGGCGCGGGCGCTCGCGGGGGCGCTCGTGGTCCGGGCACAGCAGCAGGGGCGCTGTGGGGGGCTGGAAGAAGGGGGGCTCCTTCAGGAAGCGGGACACGTAGGGGGTGATGTAGGCGGGGATGCCCGGGATGGACCCGATGTAGGAGGCCGAGGCGACCGGGCTGGGGGCGGGGGACTTGGCGAGGGGCGCGGGCGTCTGGGAGGAGTTCCGAGAGACCGACTTCAAGCCCGACTGGGAGGGAGACTTGGAGGCGGGCAGAGCGGGGCTCTGGCCGGCGCCCCGAGGCGCGTGCTGGGCGCGAGGGCTGGGGGTCAGGGAGGAGTTCCGGGAGGAGGGCTGCGAGGCGGTGGGGGTGGGCGGGTGCGAGGTGGGGCGGGAGTTGGGGCCCCGGGTGGGGGATGGGGAAGGGGCGGAACCACCCGAGCTGGAGTAGGGCTGCTGGTTGGCGGGGTTGCTGGTCCGGGACTGGGAGCGGGACTGGGAGGGGGACTGGGTAGGGGACGGATTAGGGGTTTGGGAAGGGGAGCTCATTGGTGTTGGCAGGCTTGCGTGCACCCGTGGCCCCTGCGCCAGCCCCCTCCAGAGCCCAGCTCTGGCGCACGTCACAAAGCCACCCTCGTAGCCGCCTGCGGCACAGAGGGCGATTGTTGGGTGGCCGCAGGGCGGGGGCGGGGCGCTGGCCTGGCCTTGGCGGGGCGCGCCCTAAGGGGCACAGCCTAGGAGCGCTGCTCTCGCCTTGCCAGGGCGCAGGTTTCTAAGGACCCGCTGGGAGAGGGCTGGGCTGAGGGCCAGGACGTGGTTCACGAGAGCTGGACACAGGCCTGCTGCCCAGGAACTTGGGGGCCTCGACATGGCGCCCTTTGTTCCCACAGCACAGGCCGCTGAGCCCACAGGCCTGCTCATGGCAGGGGGCCCGCCAGGGCGGGGCATGGACACCAGCCCTGCGTGCTCAGCAGGTCAGCAGACCTGGCAGGGGACAGGCCCAGGGGACGCTGCCGCGGGGTGGCCAGCTCACTGTGGGGGACAGCAGCCTGAAGCTGCGGAGCCCGGCCTGCCTGCTCCATCCGGAAACGTGGCCCTTAAGCCCCCTGCCAAACCACCGGGGTTCCCTGGGTTATCTGGAGGTGGCAAAAGGGAGCACGTCCCCCAAAGCTCCTGAGTGCCTGGGGGTCTTCTTGCTGCCCTCACCCACCTTCCTACCTGACAGTGGGTCTCGGGAGCAAGGGGAGGTGCCCTGCCCCTGCTTGGCTGCTCACCTGTCCCCCTCATCAGGGCCCTTGGGGACGGGCTGGCCCAGAACAGCTGATCTCAGCATCACGTAGTCGCGGAGGTCTGAGGGGATGAAGATGTAGCGCAGGTCCTGCAGGGGTGACAGATGCTGAGCCTCAGTGGGAGCCAGGCCAGGTCCTACAGGACTTCCCGGAGGCCTGTAATCGCAGTCCTCAGGTCCTGTGGGGGCTTCAGTACCAGCTCACCAACTCTTAGGGGCTCTTCCCTTCCGGAGGTGAAGCTAACCCTGGGTGATGCCAGCTGCCGTGTCCTGAGGACACTCCAGGAGCCCATAGAGGGGCCCGTGTGACAAGGACCTCCAACAATAGCAGCCGCCGGAGGGACCCTGAGCCAAAACTTCTCTGCTAAGCTGCTTCCACGTTCCTGACACATGGAAACTGTGGGATCATCAAGCGACTACGTTTGGGGGTGTTTTGTTACACAGCAGCTAACAACTCATACAGGACTGCGGCCACAGCAGAAATAAAGCTGCCCCATTTTGTTCTGTCATGAGCCAGGAGAAGTGCTACTGTGAGGCCTCGGTGCACGGACACTCCCTAATTCCCTTTTCAGAGAAGGAAGCTTCTAGAAACCCAACCCAACCCTAGGAGCATCATGGAACCCCTGATCTTGGGATCTTGGGATTTCCATGACCCTGCATGTGGCACCCAGGCCTCCTTGAGGGGAAGCATGTTATGGGTGTGGCTGGTGGAAGCTAGAGGAGCATGTGGTCATGACGCTGGGCCCCTTCCTGCAAGGCTGCTGGGAGGATGGGGAGCACACACCGCTATTCTGGTGGGCAGCATGGGGGACTGAAAGCAACGCCCTGTGGCTGAGGGGCTGAGCTTTGGATAATTCTATTGGGGTGGAGGCCTTGGACACATTGACACCTGTAAATGGGCAGCTCTGATGGCGGCTGTGCGGGGAGCACCCTGGGGGGGCTGTGAATGTGATCCCCAGCCCTACAGCTGCTCTGCTGCGAGCCAAGGGCACAGGGCCCCAGCTCCTCAAGGTACAGGGGAGCCGATGTGGCAGATGGACACCGCCTGGCACCCATAAGCTTTCAGTAAATATTAGCCACTCACTCTCCAGTCCAAAGTGGTACGGTGCTGCCTGAAACAGTGGGGCATCCCTGGCTGGACCTTGCTCCTCACAGTGGCTCCGTCCCCAGGCCCAAGATACCCGCACGGCTCTGCATCCACTGGCCTGGGGCGGGGGTACCCCGAGGCTCCCCTCAGAGGGCTCCAGGAACAATGCATCTATCAGGGGCCTCACCTGCCCTTGTGGCACGGAGGTAAAGCCCAGTTTCCTGTAGGAAATGAGTGAGTTCTTCATCGTGTTCACGGTGAAGCCGTAGAAGGAGGTCTTGGTGCCCACATCCTCCTCGAAGCCTTTGATCACAGCACCGTTGAGCCTGGCCGGAACAGAGGCTGGTCAGCCTCCCGGTGGTTACACCACGCTGTGTGCGCGCTTCCATCCCAGGGTGGCTCTAGGACCGCTGTCCCCACGCCTCTGCGGACCGCTGCCTCTGCCCACAGCAGCACCAGTACCCACTGCTCCGGACCTCAAGGGACCCCGAGACACGGGCATGCCTGGCCCTGCTGGCTCCTCCCTCCCAGGTCCCCATGGCACGTCCGTTTGCTGATGCCTTTGTCTGATCTGTTTGCCCACTGTAGCTGCGGAAATGCCCGCTGCTGCCCAGGCCTGGGAGGCACTCTGCCCACCTCCTCTCCCCACTCCTCCCTGGTCCCGCTCCGCATACCTGAACACGTAGTCATGGGCATCGATGTGCAGGCCCTGGCGGGAACTGTTCAGGATGCCCCCGTTACCCACCACAGCGCACTGGACACAGTCCTGAGGCAGCTCCCTGGAGTCAAACAACTGGGTGTTCTCGGAGCCGTTCACGAGGCTCAGGGTCGAGACAATGTCTGGGTGCAGGACAGTGGGCATCGTGTTAGGGGCATTGGGGACCTTCCCAAGACCTTCCGGTGCCCACCTCACCAGAGCCTTGACCCCAGCCCCTCCCAAGAGGCACAGAGGGTGGGAGGGAAATGAAGTGTCAGCGGGGCCATGAGAGCAGGGACAGTGGGGGACAGGGTTTGGTTGTGGCTTGGCCACAACCTGGCCCCCTGGAGGCTGTTCCAAAGGCAGTAACTGGAGACATGCTGGGGTAGGGGCAGAATCAACAGGGAAGGGGATCTGCGTGGTTCTCCACAGCGGCAAAGGTCAGCGAGTGGCCTGGGGCACCACAGCCTCTGTCTTTGGCCGCTTTTGGACACTGGCAGCTTAGCCTTTGATATCAGGAAGACCCCAGAACGGTGAGAGCTGCTGGGGCTGGGGGCAGGGAAGGCAGCCAGGCCCCTCCTACTGACCCTGCAATGCTTGAGGGGACAGGAAAGGAATGTAGGAGTCACGCCACTTGAGGGTTTTCCTGGGAGGAATGGCACGTGGGGGTCCTGCATGGGAGGGCACGGAGGTCTGGCTCACGTGGGGGTCCGAGGCGGGAGACAGGACGGGTGAAGGCCAGGGGCTGGGTGAGAAGCCCGACTGTGGGTTACCTTGGCGGGAGATGCCCTGCCAGCCGTAGGGGGCTTTGTGGTGACTCAGGCTGTCCCAGAGCTCCTGGGTGAAGAGGCGGCCGGAGAGCAGCACGGGCTGGGAAAAGTCAAACAGCCCCCGGAAGCGGGGGTGCCGCTGAACGGCTAGAGCAAGAGGGTGTCTGCAGGGCTGGCTCTGAGGGTGGGAAGGAAACTGGGATCAGGGGAGCCTCCCAGGAGCCCCAAGGCCCAGAAGGAGGGTTGGGGGAAGAGCTGCCCTTGCCCCTCCAGACTTGGGGACCAGAGAGCTTTCTGGATTTACCCTGCACAGGCCTCCTCCTGAACACCCCACCTCTGTGGCTGATGGCTCTGGCCCTACCCTTGCACCTCGTAACTGGGTGAAGCCGGCCTGCCGGTGGGTGGAGGTGGCCCGCCCTGGGCTCCGGAGCCCGTCAGCCTGGATCCAACTGCTGGTTCGGGAGGTGGGGGAAGAGCTGTAGGAAGCTATGATGTGACCGTCTTTCTCCCAGCCAGCGTCTAGGCTGGGTCCAGCGGTGTCTTCCCAAAATTCGTGTCTGCCCATAATCTTGGAATGGGACCTCACTTGGAAATAGTGTCTTAGCAGGTATAAGTGGTTAAGGTGAGGTTGTCCTGGATCCAGGTGGGCCCTAAGTTCAGGATCCTTGTGAGGACATGCTTGGTGACCAAGGCAGAGACTGAGTGCGGGCCAGGGAGAGCCTGGGGCCATCAGGAGGTAGAGAGGCCGGGAGAGGTTCTCCTGGCCCTGGATTTCAGGCTTCTGGCCTCCAGAACTGTGTGAGAAAGGATGTTTCTTATTCTAAGCTGCCCAATGTTGGTAATTCGTTCCAGCAGCCCTAGGAAATGATCTAGTACCTCTGCACACAGGGACCTTAAGGAAGGTGTCCCACCACCTGTACCTTCCACAGCAGAGCCCCGCGCAGCCAGGGCCTGGGTGGGCTACTCTTACCACTGAAGGGCTCTTGGTTAAGGTGCTGGTTTCATCAAAGGGCAATGGGGGAACGGGCGCTGTATAGTCATTTCTGCTATTATGTGACCTAGAAGCAAAACTGGGCCATCAAAGCCACAGGGCCCAACGGCCAAAACGTGGTCTGTGATGCAGCAAACGCAGGGGAACCCGAAGAAGATGGAAGCACAGTTTTCACACAGTCAGCGATTCAATGCACAAGGGCTGACATGCATGGGGTGCGACCTTGAAGAGGCCCGCAATGCCCTGCGAGCAGCAAGAAGGGGTTATACCCTGAGATGGAGCAGGTGGGGCGCATGCACGGTCCCCAGTGACTACGACCAGACAGGGCCTGGAAGGTTCTTAAAGGCTCAAGGCAAACCTGGCTCATCCTCCCCTGGTTTAGTGTCGACTCTTTGGCAAGAGGTTTAAATATGACTTTCATAGTGAGAAAGACATTTGGAGGAGTAGAATGTCAAATCGACAGCCCTTTTAAAGATAAATCACAGGACTTCTAAGAAACGTTCAGTTGGCTATACCCCAGGGTACCTATGAATTGATCCTCCTGTTGGGGTGCAGGGAGCCCTGGTGGCCCTTGGCTGCTTGCTTCGTTCTGGGGTGGGGGGCAGGGGGCGGGTTCCACAGAACCCAGCAGTCCCATGAGAATGTTCTCCTGCGCTGGCTCTTCTCTTTTCCCTCCTCCCCACTAACTTGAGGATGCTCCAAAGTTGCTGACCACCGTACCTTTCTTGTCCCAGAATTCGTTGCCTTGGGTCCAGAGAATGCTCGAGGTGCCACAGAGCTCCTGGGGGAGAAGGCACAAGTCAAACAGAGTCAGACTGCCCCACGGGACCTTTTGCCTGACCCTGTTAGCTCCAGGGACTGACAGAGCGTCAGGGTCTAAGGCGTCCACTCCTTTGATCATCCTGTTTCTAGGCCCTGATTCTTGCCCCTTCGCCGTGCTGGGCAGTGCTCCTGGGAAAGCGCCTAGGTCTGAAGCCTGACTCTGAGGGTTTGTATCCGGTGATCTCAGGAAGTTACGAAATTTCTCAGACCCAGAATCCCTGCATCTGGGTAGCAGGGGTAGTCATATTATGTGTCACCCAGCTATTACAAGATTCAGAGAATCTGTGTTATCTCCTATAAAAAATGTCCTCTGTCTGTGGCAGGTGTGGCTTAGGGGACTGAGCACCAGTCTGCAAACCCAAGGGTCGCCGGTTTGATTCCCAGTCAGGGCTCATGCCTGGGTTGCAGACCAGGTCCCCAGTTGTGGACACGTGAGAGGCGACCGCACATTGACATTTCCCTCCCTCTCTTTCTCCCTCCCTCCTCCCCTTCTCCCTATCAATCAATAAATAATTTTTTAAAAGGTGTGTTAACATAGGTGCACAGAAGCAATTGGACAGGGCTTGCTTAAAGCAAAGAGAAAAACTTTTTAAAAAATGAATAAATAGCCCTGGCTGGTGGCACAGTGGATAAGATGCCAGCCTGCAAACCCAAAGGTCGCTGGTTCGATTCCCCAGCCAGGGCACATAACCAGGTTGCAAGCCAGGTCTCCAGCCAGGTCCGTAGCTGAAGGCAGGTGAAATGCAACCATACATGGATGTCTCTCTCCCTCTCTGCCTCTCTCCCTTCCCCTCTTTCTAAAAATAATGAAATAAAATCTTTAAAAAAAAAGATGTGCCCTACAGCCATACAAGGGAGTAACCACAGGAAAAGGGAACTGCTAATGCCCGCCATCACAGGCGTATGGCTATATCTTTGTGAAGTTTGAGAACAAGCAAAATTAAGTTGGCCCTGGCTGGTGGCTCAGTGGATAAGGCGCCGGCCTGCGAACCCAAAGGTCACAGGTTCGATTCCCCAGCCAGGGCACATGACCAGGTTGTAAGCTAGGTCTCCAGTCAGGTCTGTAGCTGGAGGCAGGTGAAAGGCAACCATACATGGGTGCCTCTTTCCCTCTCTGCCTCTCTCTAAAAATAATAAAAGCTTTTTAAAAAATGAATAAATAAAAGGTGTCCTCTGACTAAATGCTGGCTATGGTTGCCAAAGGAGGGAAAGGACTTGTTGGTGACAGTGCCCTTTCTGCGGGGAGGTAAGGGTCTAAGATGACTGCCCTATCCCTACCTCCCAGGTGGCTCCTGCATGGGGCACAAAGCCACCGGAAAGGAAGGAAGAGGGGCCCTTGCCCATTCAACAGGTGTTGGGTTTCTCCCAGGCTCCTGCCCTCTTGCCAACAGCCACAGGAAGGTGGGTAGGTTAGGAAAGGGCCGTTTACAATAGAAACAAAGGCCTGTTGTGTGCTGTCACGAGGCAGCCCATGACCTGCTTCCCTTCAGGTTCTGTAAGACCCTAGAGGGACAGGGCAGAAGGAGCGAGGATGGTCCCCTCCCCTCTGACTGGCCACGTGTCCACTCACAAAATCCTGTAGACCCTGTCCTTGAGCACACTGGGACCCCCTTTGAGGAGGAACTGAGACACATCACTCAGCCTAGAAACCCTGTGAGAACAACACCTAGGCTGAACCCCGCCACAGGATTCTGATCTGATTGGCCTGGGTCCCTGCACCCCAGGACCTCCTCAGCAGGGCAGGATGGAGACAGGAGAGATGGGGACCCCCCCCCCAATTCAGGGAGGCCAGCTCCTCGCTAGGGCGCCCTCCATCCTCAGGGGCTCCCTCGAGGCTTCCAGGCACCTTCCTGGAGAGGCAGGAAGGAGGGAGGGAGGAACCAGCCCACCCAAACCCCTCTGGGGAGTTTCCCCAGCCCAGAAGACAGAAGGAAAGACAATGCCATGCATTTTTCATAAAATAAAATTCACTGAACTTAGGTCAAGGTCTTAGGAATTTTTGGCTCTAAAAAATGTCCTTTCTTTTACAAACAAATGTTGACAGTGGTTAGTAACTGGTGCCTTGTATCTATGATCACCCCTCCTCTATTAAGAAAAAAAAAAACAAAAAAAAAAACACTTTTTTTTTTTTTACAAGTCTGGAAACTACTGACCCAGATTATTTCATGAGTGAAAACCTGCAATTAGAGACCCCTGTGTCTTGGACCCCAGACCTGGCCCCAGTGCCCTTGTCCCCTGGCCTTTCCAGGTGGCCAGCCCAGCCCATTTCCCAACCCTGGTTAGGAGGTCCCACAACCTCTGCTCCCTTCCCAGAATGCCATGCCACCCACCCTAACAGGTCAAGTCCTGACTTGCCCCCTGGGATTCAGCTACAGCGAAAAAGTCAGGAAGACACCAAGGAAATGGACAAGCTTTTGGGCTGTACCAGATTAAAAAAAAAAAAAGATCTTTTTAAAAAAAGCTTTGTTGAGTCAGAATGATGTTCAACAAACCCCACATTTAAAGTTGCATTCAATACTCTCAAAAGACATTTAACTGTGTTTTAAAACATCTTTACGTAAAATTGACAAGAATCCCCTTTCTTTATAGCCTCAGCCCTTTCCAGCTCTGCTCTTTATGCAGTTTCTGGGTCCAAAGGGATTCCGAAACTTCGGGTTATCGCCTGCCAGACAGAGCACCCTTTATTCTAAAGGGACTGAACTCTGTTGGTCACAAGCTCATATTGTTTTTGCAACTTTGGACGTCCTTTGGCCTTGTTCCCTGAGAGCCAACACTGATTTAGGTTTCATTCCCTCCTACCTACAGCCAAATTCAAGGAGGAATGAGCGGTGGGAACACCTGGGCCCAGGGTCTTCTCCGCAGGGCTGAGGTGCCCTTGCCACCTGCCAGGTCCAGGCAGTGGGCACGGCTCTGTCCACCTCCCGGGAGTAAAGCTAGATTCTCGGGAGGCATCTGCAGTCGCCAGACCCATCACCTACCAGAGGCAGGTTCTCAGGTTTCTGCTGGTGGGGCTCAGATGAAAGGGAGGTGCCCAGGACTAGCTGAGCACAGGGCAGGCTCAGCAAGGAAAACGGATGGAGCCCTGAATGGGCCCCTGTTCCCAGGGAAGCCTCTCTTAGGCAGATCGCTGCCAGGAGGTGCTTATCAGATAAACAGAACAAACAGGGCTCTGAGGGAGAGGGAGCCGGCGGCAGCGCCGGGCGCGCAGGACTGAGTGACAGGAGTGAGGGGGAAAGGCAACCTGTCACAGCCCAGCCGGGGATTCCGGCAGAGTTGGAGCCGGAATACTTGGGTCTCTGCGCCCAAAGTCGAGTCGAAAAACCGTGCTGTTACAGAGGGAGAGTTCCCGACCAAAACGGGGCTGTTTTCACCCGGCTCAGGTGAGCCCGCCAAACCTGGACTAGCAAACGTGTTTGTGATCAGGGCTGGAGGGGCTGAACCCCGGGCTGTCCGCAGCGGCTGCCCCGCCGAGGGGCGAGTTCCTCTCCCCTGGATGGAGGCTGGAGCTCCCAGGCAGCCTGAGTTTAGCGTCAGCGTGGAGGTTTTAAGGGCAAAGGGCCGTAGCCGGAGTCCCCGCTGGGAGTCATCCCAAACAGGTTGGCACGGAAGGCGGTCCGAGGGCTCTGGGCTGGGCGCCCTGCCGTCCCCTGGGCCCTCCCAGTTAGGTCCCTCTAGGCAGCCCCTACCTGGCTCCAGACCGGGGCCCTGGGTACAGCTTCCCCACCAAGGAGAACAGGGCGAAGAGGATCCCTGAGCAGGAAGCCACGAGCAGCAGCAGCAGCCAGAAGAGAGGGCCTCGCGGCAGCCCCATGCAGCCCCTGTCTGCAGGCGCCTCGTCTGCCACAGTCCCAGGGCAGAGGGGACAGGCAATGGGGAGCGGGGGAGCCGGGCCGCCTCCTGGAGGCGGCTGCTTTGCCTGCCCCGGCCTGGCCCTGCCCTCCCCTCCCCAACCCCCCTCTCGCTGGCGCTTCCCCTCCCGGCTGCAGGCTGGGCAGCCGGAAGCCACAGCACCATCTGTGCGCTGGGTTCTGGGAGGCAGGTATGTCACCTGTGGCGCCCTGAGCTGCCTGCGCCCCTCGGGCTCTGCCCTCTGTCCAGGGCACTTGCGCCCTGGCACCCTCCATGGAGCTCCCACCTGCCCCTGGACACGAGTCTGGGCCAGGCTCTTTCCCCGAGCAGTCCAGGACAGGCACCTGCCGCCCAGGGGGCTGGGGTGGGGGCTTCGGGGCATGGGCCGGGCCGCCACCTGCCTTACAGGTGAGCACTGGATCCTCCGAGGCCCCACCCGAGGCTGCCAGACGCCGGAGGCCAGTGGGGCGACTCAAGACTTGTTGGTGGGGCCCTTCCAGAATTCGGGTGTAGTGAGAGACTGGTTCACCAGGACAGCGGAGGAGGTGGGGATGATGGAGGTGCCCCCACTGAGGCTCAACGTGGTCGCTGGTGGCTGAGGTAGGGAGCCTGGGGGGCAGGGCTGAGAATGTTCACCCACGCGTTTGGTCCAGGGTCCTCATTCCCTTTGCTAAGCAAGACCAACCTGGAGACCTCAGCAGCAGAGAGACCACCGGAGAGGTCTGGCAGGGGCTCCCATGTCACCAGGAAGGGTGGGGAGGAGGCACTCCAGAAGCAGTGGGCAGCGCCTCGGGCTGAGACATCTAAAGCCTGTAAGTTACCCCACTGTCCTGCAACTGACAGGAATGCAGGAGCCAGGAGGACCGGGTCCCCATCCACCCCCTAGCAAGTCTGCTGTCTGTCCAACTGCCAGGCTACCGGAAAACCCTCCTGGAGCTGCGCCTGTGGTCAAGAGGGGGTCCTTCAGCCCCAGGTCTCATAATCTTATAAAATGGCTCACCTGGCCACCCTGCTGGTGAACACTACTCAGAATTGCTGGTTTCAAGTTTTTCTAAATTTCAGTCCTTATGGTTATCAGTTGTCAAAATGCCCATAGATGTTACTTATCTCTGACCGGGGTCTTCTCCCACTTCCTCAGTGGTTATAGTAAGACATCGGACCCTCTGTCTGAGCCCCCTTGCTCTGAGCAAAGGCCTCACCTACCCACTCGGCACCCACCGCAGCCCGGCATCCACCTGCCCGGCCGCCTCCCCCTCTAGCGTTTAAGTGACAGTCCCCCACTGGGACCAAAGCCCCGGCCCACCGGAGCTCCCACCCCTGCTCACAGCCTCACAGGCCCTCCAGCCCCCCACCTCTGCATCCTCCCACCTCGTCCTGGCACGAGACCCTAATGCCAGCCTGTGGACATGCCCCCCGTGACTCATCCTAAGAAGCAACACAAAGTCCAGCCACAACCTCTGTGGAGCTGGCCCTCCTCTTAGCCACTCTCTTCCTTCCATCGGAGTTCTCGGGAGGGGAAGCCCATGCTGCCTCCATTTCCCTCCCTGGTTCTTTACCTACCTCTGCAGTCACTGCAACTGTCCCCAGGGAGGCCACCAGGGGCCGTCATCGCTCCTAAAGGAGCAGACGTTTTCCAGTGTCCAAGTCATGCTTTCCTGCCGCTTGGCTTGTGTCATGCATTTTTGTTAGACACTGGACATTTTAGATGACATATTGTAGCAACTCTGACTACTGGTGACAACTCCCCCACTCTGGCTCGTGACCTCGGTGTATGTTTAGTGACTGGTGGCTTGTTTCTGTGAAGCCTTCCACCCCGCCCCAGTCCCTTGAAGTGTTAGACCTCCGATGTTGCTCCGCAGGGCTGTGCAGTCCAAGGTGTGCCCACTGTCACCTGGGATGACAGCAACTGGGACTAGCTAGGTTCTCTTCCACAGGGATTCTATTCAGTGCCAGCTGATGGCCTTCTGTTTACCAAAATGCCCTGGGCTGTAAATTGTTCTGCAGACCCAGGCTCCTTTGGAGGTTTCCCTTCTGAGGTTACAGACCTCACTCAGTAGGTCCCTTACAGCTGTCCCTGTCTCTGGCTCTCTCCTGCAGCCACTTTTCTGAAGAACACCTTGAGGCCTGAATTTCTCCACCCTCTGTGGCAAACAAAGTCCGTTCCTCTGGGAAGAGATTAAAACCCATCTGTTTTATAGACTGCTTTGGTCCCCAGGGAACCTCTCTGCGCCTGGGCTCTGGAGCTGGGGTGGAAAAAAAGCGGGCTGAGTGACACCCCTCTTCAGGAGCCCAGCATGCGGTGGACAGGGGCGGCAGCCTCAGTCTTCTTGCCTGGGCTGACCTCTCCCAGCATGGAACCACCAGCTTTGTAAGGCAGGGCAGGGATGACCCAGTATCCAACGTGACACTGTAGGGAAAATGGAGTCAGGCAAGCTCCCTCACCTGGAAATCCAGGTGGAAATGATTCAGCCCATATTAAGCAATGAATGACGCCCGATGTTGGCACACAGCCGGCTTTGTTCGCACACAGTAAGAGCTTTTCGCCTGGGGGGATAGCCCTAGCAGAAACAATCAGGGCATGTCAGTTATCTCCACGGTTCTGCACATCTTTTCCGGTCTGCCCGAATCCCGAGTGGACCTGCCTGGCCTCCAACATTTGCAAAACAGACATGGTGGCCAGGTCAAGCCTCTGTTTCCTGAGGGGGACTGAGCAGAAGAAGGGAGTCCCCGCTGTGGCTGTGTGGCCACAGGCACCCAGCACTTAGCCTCAGCGGCAGGTAGGGGTGGGGGGGCAATGCTAGTGAACAGGAAGGAACCTGCCGTTGGCTGCACCATCTCTGCCCAGATTCCTGAACGGTTGTCCTTCATCCTGGTCTCAGACCTTCTGGAGAGCAGGTGTGCCCAGGGCTCAGGGCGTCTGCTGTCCTTCTGAGAGTCGCCCCTGCAATGCTTTTAACTACCCGGGGGCCTCCCTATTGATTGTCTCCAAATGCTGTTGTTTGGATCAGGGGAATTTGGGTACAAACTGGATACTTTCTGAAGCGAAGGAGATATTAACTGTTTCAGGTGTGATAATAGTACTGCGGTTATTTTAAAGAGGGCGCACCTGTTAGTAATACATATTGAAATTTTTATAGATGAAACAATACAAAGCATGCAATTTGCTTAAACTAACCAGGTCTGGGCTATAAGTGGGGCGTGGTGGGGACTACATATGAAACAAGATGGGTGATGAGTTGATCATTATTATAGTGTATTAATAATTTGGTAATTATTATCTAGAGGAGCTGCAAATGACAGGTCATTACACTATTCTTTTTACTTTGAATATGTTTGTTTTGTGTATGCTTGAAGTTTTCCATCATGTAAAGCCCTGGCTGGTGTGGCTTAGTGGCTTGAGCGCCAACCGGCAAACCCAAGGGTCACCAGTTCGATTCCCAGTCAGGGCATATACGTGAGTCTCCAGCCAGGTCTCCAGCTGCAGGCACAACAAAGGCAACCATACATTGATGATTCTCTCCCTTTCTCCCTCCCTCCCTCCCTTCCCCTCTTTCTAAAAATAATGAATAAAATTTTAAAAAGTTAAATTAATTTCTTTACATATTCCTCATCAGATTTTGTAGAACTAAGGTAATCATTAAGTTTAATTAAAATCTTGAAAAGTATATATACACACTTTTTACTCAGGATGTGGGTTATGGTTTTACAAAACTGAGAAATAAAAAAAAAAAAAACCTGAGAAATGAACACTTCAGATATTCTATCATCTGAAACAATCTTGGGTAAGCATCTTTGTAAAAAATATATTTTTATTAAAAGTCAGTTTATTTCTTATCTCTGAAATGGCATGTATTTCAAGCCAGTGCCTGATCAAAATTTATTAGAGGTCATAATGATCTATCACAGGCTGGTTTAGTCATTTCAATCAAAAACATTTTTAGATGATTGAATTATTTTATGGAAGAAAGCCATGATGAAAAATTGTTCCCGTTGTATTTCAAGAATTTATACCAAGACAGATTTATGCACTGACTTGAAGCCGAGGAGAAATGGAGCTTGCAAAAAAGAAAATACAGTTGATGACTGAATTTTGCCTGTCAGCTGCGCTGCTCTGCATCAGTGAGGATGTGGATCAGTATTTGTGATTCAAACAATTGGAGCCTAATGCTTTTCAAGATTTAAAAGGATTTAAAATATTTTTTTTCTGTAGATCTATTATTGGGAAGTTTTTTTTTTCAACCTCTTGGAAATGTCAATTTCCTCAAAGATAAATGCTATTTGTCAGAAACAAGAAAATTGTTTAGACAAAATTGTTTGCCTGCTTGTGTTATTCAGTGCAATAGATAAAGTTTTGCACAGTTAAAATTGTTTTTGGTAACACTAGGAAACAAAATTTTTATTTATTTTTTTATTTAAAAAAAATAGTCATTTTTAGAGAGAGGGGAAAGGAGGGAATAGAGAAGGAAAAAAACATGATATGTGAGAGAAATACCAACCAGTTGCCTCTCTCATGTTCCCAACTGGGGACCTGGCCTGCAACTCTGGCATGTGCCCTGACTAGGAATCGAACCAGCCACCTTTCGGTCTGCAGGCCAGCCCTCAGTCCACTGTGTCATACCGGCCAGGGAGGAAACACATTTTTATGTTTTTTAAAATATAATTTTACTGTTGTACTGTTGCATTACATTCATCCTATTTCTGCCCCCACCCCCCAGCTCTCCCCTTCCCCACCCACCCCATCTCCCCCCACAATCAATCCCACATGTTGCCCATGTCCATGGATCACCCATTGCTAGTTCCTTGACTAAACTGTTCCCCTTCTTTGCCTCCTTCTCCCCAGTCTTCTCTTTCCCGCCCCTCTGCACATTGAAAGGCTACAAAAAACAATTTTAAAAAAGGATTTTATTCATGATTTTCAGACAGAAGGGCAGGGAGGGAGGAAGAAAGGGAGAGAGACGTCAGTGTATGGTTGCCTTTCACCTGCCTCCAGCTGCGGACCTGGCTGGAGACCTGGTTATGCGCCCCGGCTGGTTGGCTGGTAATCAAACCGGAGACCTTTGGGTGTGCAGGCCAGTGCCAATCTAGCCACTGAGCCACCAGCCAGGGCTTGGAAACAAAACATTTTAAATGACCAAATCTAAAATGATTTTACCATGAATCACAACCGTGCTGCCATAATATTTACTTACTATATAATTCATGAACTTTTAAAATCATAGTGATTTAAATATTTTTTTATGTGTGGTAATTAAAACTGTTCCCAGCATTTTCTTTTTTCAAATCAGTTTGAAATCCAGATTGAATCCATTTGCCACCTTGATCCTAAACACTTTCCAAGTCTGTGTTTCTTTCTCCACCCATTCCACATGCAAGGGGCTACGTCCACTTGTTTTACAACTGTCTTTGACTTCACCTCCCTGCCTTCCGGTTTGTCCTTCCAAGTTCATGTTTGGCTCAGCTGTCTGCCGCTGTGATTTCTAGAAAGTGAAAACCCGACTATATGCCGGTCCTCTGCTGGAAAATTTTCTGTGGGTCCAGATCACTGACAGTAATTTCTCAGGTCCCTGCAGTTTGAGACACATTGTGTTAGAAGTTGTGACATTTTTGAGGTTCTACGTAATCATGACTACAGATCATGACTACAGATGTGAGCACATGGCGGTGCTTGCTGATGAGAGTCCAGATGACCCAGAAGAGTAATAGTAAACTTTTAAAAGAGCATCATTTTCTGGCTGGTGTGGCTCAGTGGATTGGCACTGGCCTGCGAACCCAAAGGTCATTGGTTCGATTCCCAGCCAGGGCACATAACCAGGTTCCAAGCCAGGTCTCCAGCTAGAGGCAGGTGAGAGACAACCATACATGGATGCTTCTCTCCCTTTCTTCCTCCCTTCCTGCCCTTCTCTCTGAATATAATAAATAAACTCTTTTTCTAAAAATATTTTATTTATTATTTTTTTAAAGAGAAGGGAAGGGAGTGAGGCAGAGGGAGAGAAACATCTATGTATGGTTGCCTTTCACCTGCCTCCAACTATGGACATGGCTGGAAACCTGGCTTGCAACCTGGTTCTGTGCCCTGGCTGGGAATCGAACCAGCGGCCTTTGGGTTCACAGGCCGGCATCTTATCCACTGTGCCACCAGCCAGGGCTGAATAAATAAAACTCTTTAAAATAAAAGAACATCATTTTTTAAAAGCACTGAACTAAATGTTCCTCATAGATTCCTGAACGAAGACGACAGGCTGAGCACATGCATCCAATTACGTTCCCTCCTGAAACCCCACTCAGATACTAACAAAGGGGCTTGTTTTAAAAGCATAAGCCTACAAAGTTTGGGGAGGAGAGGACTGGCGGCCACAGCCACGCTGTTCTGGAAATGGGAGACAGAAAATGAGAGGTCATGGGTTCAGCATCTCCAAGTGGCCGAATGCTCAGCTTTTCGTGGGGAGCCGCACACCAAACCCATTTGTGTTATAAACACTTCAAAAGGGCGAGGAATGTTTGGAATTTGGAACCGGGATGGAGGCGTGGTAGAGATCTGTTGAAGATGATTCACTTCCACTTGTGTGCCCCACCCAGCCCTGGTGAAGGACCAAGGCTTTCCCACCCGCGAGGTCCATGGCGTCTTGCTCGTCCTGGAGAAGAAGCAAGGGAGATAAATGGGTAGGAAGTAGGAGGAAAAAATTAAGAAAAATTGTAGTGTAAATCGAGGAGGTCCAGCCCCCAAATAATACAAGTTGCAGAAAGAGAGAGAAACATGGAAGAGTACAAACGAGCAATGAAAATAATTCCATAAAATTTCCCAGCGTTGAAGGACATGAGTTTCCAGGCTGAAAGGGCCCATAAAGCCCAGAGAAGATTCTGTAAGATTCCAGAATCCCTGGTGAGAATCAATAGCTAGGCAACCTGCAGAAAGTCTGAGATACAATTTGTGATACCTATACATCATTGAAGACAAAGCAAACCCCCAAACGGAACAAGGTCAATGCCAGGGCAAGGTGAGGGCAAGTTGTGCGGGAAACCTAATTAGAGTTTACTACACGGCCCTGCTCTGGCCAGCGCGTGCACAACTGTCATCATGTGAACACTGAACTCTGAACGGCCCGAAGTAATGATGGGCTGAGGCTGGGAGGGAACGGGCTCATGCTTGTTGGGGGTAGGGCAGGAGTTGGCTAAGGAGCCAAATCCCAGGGTGAACCAGCTGCTTTCACTTCCGCACACGCGGGATGTCGGTAGCGATGCCTGTAATGAAAACCGAAAGGCGTGTTAGTGCCCGCGTGTCATTTACCCGCACAGAGGTCCAGGCCAAAAGACTCAGCTGGGAGATGAGGAAGTGCCGGGAGGAGGAGCAGGAGAGTGGCTGGGGACCACCGACTCTGAAAAACAAAGGCCTCCGGGCATGTGCAGGCGGCCTTGTGTCCTCAGGCCCAGCGCCTAAGAACAGGCCCAGGCTTCTCAGGTCAAGGCCGCGTGGGCTGGATCCTGCCCGCTGCTCCAGCAACATTCCTGTCACAGGTTTTCTGTGCCAGCCCCTCCCCCTGTCCTGGGGGTCTCGCTGTGCAGCTGCCCTCCCAGGGGGCCCTGGCTCTGCACTGGTCTTTGTCCTGCTTGTTGTTTCTTCACTCCCCCCACCCCACCCGCCCCCCAGTCACCTTTGTCTCTGCCTCTCTGCCAGTTGTTCTAGTTCCAGCGATTCCTTTATCTGCAGTGTTTTTGCACCAGCTTTTCAAGGGCTTGCTCTAGGCATTATGTTCTGGATGTGGAACTCATCCCAGCCTGGGCTTCCCATGCGGCCCGATTTGTACAAACCTCACCTCTATTTAGGTTCCTTTGTTCTCCACCATCGCAGTACAGTTGTCTTAAATATTTCTCCTTTGTAACATTTTCATCAGATGCTTGGGAGCGAGGCGGCACCGCTCCCCCCCCCCCCGGGGTTTACATATTTCCTCGATACTTGCACGTAGAACCGCGCCAGGCAACGTTATCCTTTTTGTTTTCACCGTGACACACAAGTTAAAAAGCTCAGGAGGAGGACATCTCTTTGCCTTGTATTTTGACTCTTGCCCTTGTTTCTCTTCGTTCCAGTGTTGCACATTTCCTTACTTTGTCCTTTCTCTTGGAAGAATTTCCTCTGGCCATTCTTGCAGGGCAGCTCTGATGGCAGCCAATTCTGTTTTCTTCATCTGGCCTGGACTCTGGCTTTGGTCAGCCGGTCCCGGGCCAGTACCATGTTGCCTTGATTAGCGGTGCTGATCAACATCTGCGGGTCTGGTGGGGCCTGGCCTGCCCCTCTGTGACGTTTCTTCAGCTCTGCCCTGGCTACTCTTCGCCTTTTGCATTTCCTCATGCATTTTATTTTACTTAAGATTTGATTCATTATTTTTAGGCAGAAGGGCAGGGAGGGAGGAAGAAAGGGAGAGAAACATCAATGTACGGTTGCCGTTCACCTGCCTCTATTTACTTTTATGTTTTGGCTTTGTTTAGGAATTATTGGGGTGGCATGGATGAAATTAATAGGTTTCAGGGGTACAATTCTACAATACATCGCCTGTATATTGTACTGTGTTCACCAGCCGAGAATCCTTCTGTCACCATTGAGCCCCCTCCCCTCTCCTACCTCCCCCTCCCTCTTCCCACTGGTCACCACCACACTTGTCTGCCCCTTGCTGCTTCAGAATCAGCTTATCGATTTCCACAAAACCCTGTTGGGATGTGATTGGAGTCCCGTTAAATCTGTAGATTAATTTGGGTGGGTGTGATGTGTTCACAATATCGAACCTTCCAATCCATTCGCATGGTCTCTAGTTCTATTTACATGGATTCTTTTGTTTCTCGATACTGTTTCATAGTTTTCAGTGTATATGTGCATGTTTCTGCTTAGACTTGTTCCCAAACCCCAGCCAAATAAAGACATTCCCATGACCCCAAAATGCTCCCTCATGGCCCTTCTGGCCAGTGTGCCATTCTAAAGAAAACCACTGATTTCTTACATATAAATTAGTTTATTTATTTATTTTTCTTTTTAAGATTTTGCTCAGAAAGAGAGAAGGGCAGGGGGGAGGAAGAAAGGGAGAGAAACATTAATATATGGTTGCCTTTCACCTGCCTCCAGCTACGGACCTGGCTGGAGACCTGGCTTACAACCTGGTCATGTGCCCTGGCTGGGAATCAAACCTGTGACCTTTGGGTTCACAGGCTGGCACCTTATCCACTGTGCCACCAGCCAGGGCTAGATTAATTTTGCTTGTTCTCAAACTTGATAAAGATAGAGCCATACACTTGTGATGGCGGGCATTAGCAGTTCCCTTTTCCTGTGGTTACTCCCTTGCATGGCTGTAGGGCATCTTCATGCATTCTCTTCGCTGGGACGTTTGGGTTGTTTTGAGTTTCTAGCTAGTACGAATGAATCTGTAATAAACGCTCTGTGCATGTCAATATCTGGTGGCAGCAACACAGAGGTGTTGTCTCCAACAGACAGTCCTGTGGGCCAGACCTTGGATGCAAACAATTTTGAGGACCAAATATGTAAATCGCCAGGCCCGGTATGATGCACATCTCTCCTGGGAACACAGGTGCTTGTCTCTCCTGGGAGCACAAGTGCTGGACTGTCACCTCTCCCTCACTTACCGACAACGGTGGTAAGAACTCCATGGAGGGCAGCACGGACATGCCGCCATCTCTGGTGTCAACCCCAGACCTTCCACCATGGGCACAGATGGGCTTGCATCCTGTTCTGAACCCTCCTCACTCCTACATGTGCTCTCGGCCCAGGGGCCACTTTAAATGCTGCTACCTACTCTCGGTTTCATAAACTTCAAAAACTCCAAAATGCTTCCTTACGACAGAAAGAGCAAGAACAAAACTGCCCATCTAGTAGTGCAGGCAGAGCAGAGGTGGGCAAGCAGAAAACTGGGCAGTGTTACAATTGGAATTATTTATTTTAGAGAGAGGGAAGGGGAGAAAGAAAGGGAGAGAATCATCAATGTGTGGTTGCCTCTCACTCGTGTCCCCAACTGCACCCACTTGAAACTCAGGCATGTGCCCTGACTGGGAATTGAACCGGTGACCCTTTGGTTCACAGGCTGGCGCTCAATCAACTGAGTCACACCAGCCAGGGCTAGAATGGGACCTTTCTAAGGGAGTGGTTGCTCTTCATCTTTTGTGCTCATTGTTCTATTGGGTTTTGGGTCTTTATTTCCTTTCATGTTGAGTTGTTTATATATCAAAGATATTAATTCCTTACCCATAATATATGTGACAAATACATTTCCAGTTTTTAAAAATTTATCTTTGGCCTTATGATTTTTTTTTGGCTCAAAAATTTTATCATGTTTAGGTAGTTGAATTTATTACACTTTTATTGCCTTTGAGTTATATTTTAAAAACTTTGTCCTACCCTCAGCCTAGGAAGTATTCACCCATAAGGTCTTAGTATACTGTCATTTCATTTTTTACACTTAGGCCCCAGAGCCATCTGGAGTCCATTCTTGTGTGTGGTGCAGGCTGTAAACCAAGTCTGACCTCTTGCCAAACGGCTATCTGGTGATCTGAGAACTGTTAGTCATAAAGTCTATTTTGACCTAGGGACTTCCCGTTATGAGCTAGAGTAGGTCTTCGAACTTTCTATTCCACTCTTCTGGTTATCTAGCCACTGAAAGACAGAAACCTGCCAAATTTATTCTTGGTAGAGGACCACCAGACCTGCCTCCTCAAATTTAAACTCAGGCTACCCAAACATAAAGGTGGAGTCTCACTTACCTGCGTCCAAAGTGGAATAAAATGTTGAGTTAACTCACTTGGAAGGTATCAGTCCAAAGAATGAGAAAAGCAGTCAATTAGAGGCCTAAGAATTAGAAATCCGTGTGCAGAGGATACGACGGAATCTGATTGAATCTACTACTACCTATCATTCATATAGCAAGGAATCAGTATATAAAATTAACATAGAAATCCACAGCCTTCAGAAATCTAACCACTGAGAAAGTAACAGAGAAAATTCACTTACAATACCAACCAAGAAGATAAACTACTTCGCAATAAATTTACCAAAAATGTTCAAAGTCTAAGTGGGGAAAAACATTAGCACACTCCTAGAAAGGCACAAAAGCAGACTGGGACAAATGCCGCATTCTTGGAAAAGATGATTCAATGTAATTAACTTGTCAGCTCTCCCCAAGTACACTTATACATTTCATGCAATTTGAATAGAATTACCGAAATATTTTTCTAGGCCCTAAATAGACACCAACATTCACATGGCAGAATAAGTATGTAAAAGGAGCTAGGGAAACAGAAAGAAAAGCTGGGCCCTGAGGAGAATGGGGCATCAAGGTGCCGCCACCTGCCGCCCTGTACTGGTACTGCACCCTCTTTGAACAAAGCAAATCAGGTTCTAATCTATTGATTAGCTTTTGCAACCTGAGCCTTGTCTAAAAGGATGCTTGTAGCTGCTGCTTCTTTTATTGTTTGCTTTTCACACCCTCACCGAGGTCCCATATTCTGTTCAGCATCTTTAGAGTTCTGGGCTTCAGAATCCAAACGCAGGAGACAGAGCTCAAAGACGTCTGACATATCTGTGGTCTAGCTCAGAGCCATACCGTGGGATTTAAGCCAATGCAGGTGGATGGGAGACTGGAAGAATGAAAGGGAAGGAAAACTAGTCTCTTGTGGCACCAGGCTCTTTACACACAGTAGCTCTGTAAAATCCTTGTGACCTGGACACCCAGAAAGTCATGTCACAGCCCAGAAAACAGCAGCCTAAGAAAATGTTAAGGGATGTTTTTTAAAGGGTAAGATTGTGACTCTCATACAAATATAAAATGCATACATGTCAGA
This sequence comes from Noctilio leporinus, assembly GCA_004026585.1. Classification (NCBI taxonomy): domain Eukaryota; kingdom Metazoa; phylum Chordata; class Mammalia; order Chiroptera; family Noctilionidae; genus Noctilio; species Noctilio leporinus. Next base: position 94,668 of record PVIW01005191.1, read on the forward strand.
GACTTTATTTCACTCATTAATGAAGGAAGGAATAAGATGTAAACCTGGTTAACAGGGGAACCCAGAGGATAAAAACACACCTGGGAACAATCAGGAAAGACAGGAGTTTGCTAGGAGATGCAGAATGGTCCCTGGCCCCAGGGGAATAATCACCTGTGTCTTCATTGAACAAAATTTATTTACATCACCGCAGACCCGAATTTTATTACCAGTTTTCTCTCACCCAGAGAGTTGTCAAATAGCTCACAGACAGGGAGCGATGTGGACCCTCTGAGAATCAGACAACCCCTGGATGGGGCCCCTAGGCCAGTGATGTCCAACCTTTCTCATTTCACGGTGTAGAATGACTGAAATTCTACAGCGCACCAGAAGACATATTACATGTTTTGCCAATCTGACCCCCTCAAAAAAAATTGGAATGATTTTCATTCATTCACACCAGATGGCTACTGTTGCGTTGGCTCCTGCCATTTTGAAATTTTGACCATCTCAGGACCACGAGGTCATGCCCCGGACTAGACGGGCGCACCTGTGTGCCTGCCGCGACACGCCGGCTGCATTCAATGCAGAACGCAATGAGTAACCACCTCCAGGGTTGCACAGCCGCTAAGTAGCAGATCTGGAATTCAAACCCAAATCTATGTTTCCATAAATGTGGGCTATTTCCTCCGTGCCAAGTGGCTTCCCTGCAGCGATGAGTGATTTTCGACAGGGATTTCTATCGACCACTCACTCATCCTCCCATTTAGTCAAAATTCCTTGGTCTCAAGAGAGGAGACCTTCTTCACCATTGTGAGAACAAAACCTTCGGCAGTTCCCCAAGGTCCCTGAAGCCTCGGCCACCCACCACTTGAGGGTGTCCCTCTGTGCAAACGTTCCCCCCAAGGCCTGGAGGGGTTGGGGGTCCCGTCAGGCCTTGCAGCAGCTACAATCAGAGCTTTGGTTTGGAAGCGATGGGGCGCTGGTACAGCTTGATGATACCTTCGTTGTGTAGCTTCTTCCAGAGCGTTCTCTCTAATATGAAGTCATGGTTAGTGTAAAAGATGGTCTTTTTCCACGACGTATCATAGTAGTGATCTGAGAAGCGCTCGTGGCCCTCGGTGATGAAGCCGTAGGCACTCACCTAGGAAAGGTGGAAAGAGAAATGAGGCCAGCGCTGGCTCCCTCGCAGGCTTCCCCTTGGAGACCACCTGTGTGTGCTGGGGGTGGGTCATTTACCAAGGTTCTGTCCCTTGAGGCCCTTGGAGGCTCCCCGTTCATGCCCTGCCAGGCACCCAAAGCCCGCCCAGCCGCCGCCCCATGTAGAGCAGTCCGGGGGTGGGGTGGACCACAGGGCCCTTTCCCCAGCCCCCAGCCCCTGGAGCTCAGCCGCACCTTGTCACAGAGCTGGAGGGCAGTGAGCAGCAGGAAGGCCCCTGTGGTGGGGCGGTATATCCTCCAGTGGACGGTGTCCAGGGTCTTAGATCTCAAAAACCTGTAAAACGCACCCCTCTCAACGATCAGGAGGTTGCTAGGGTGGGAGGCCCCACCCCTTCCACGCCTCCGTTCCCACCTGTTCTTCATGTACCGGAGCACATCCGGGTGAAGCAGCAGGTACCTGTCCAACCGCAGGGCATCCCGGAAAGCCTCCTGGGGCCTCTTCCTGTGGGTGGGCCCACTCACTCAGGCTCAGCCTCCCACCTCCGCTGCTGGGGGGCCTGTCCCACCCTTCCCAGCCACCCGCCATGGAGCCCAGCCTGGAGTGTGGGTGAGGGTGGGACCGTGGCTACCTGAACCAGAAAAGGCTCTTTTTCATGAAGGTCTGGTTCACAAGCAGATATTCCAGCCACTCGTAGTCCCGGGTGCCTTCCAGGAAGTGCAGGTAGCGAATGTCCTGGGGACCAAGGACAGCGAGTGGCCTGGGAGTACTGCCTGCTGGACCATGGGCGGGCCCCCTGCCGTCTCCCCTGCCCCCACCATGAGCCTGTGGCCGCAGCAGCTCAGGCCAGGATGCTCGCCTCCCTGTCACCTGTGCACCCCCCTCTCCAGGGTCTGCGGGGCCAGGCCCATCCCTCTGTGCTCACCTTGCCCACAGGCACGTGCTGGAAACCCCTGTTGCCCAGGATGTAAAGTGACTGTGTCAGGGAGAAGGCCGTGAAGCCGTAGAAAGACGTCCGAGTACCCACGTCCTGTTCGTAGCCCTTAGTGACAGCGCCACTCAATCTGCGCAGGAAGACAGAGGTCAGACAAGACACAGGATATGCGGGAGGGATTGCGTGAAGGCGAGAGGAAGGAGGAGCGGGAGGCAGCTAAACAGAAATTCTCTGGGGAGCCCAGGAACCCCTCCTTCCAGGTACAGGCGTGGAACACCCCCTCCGCTCTCCGAAGAGCCTGCCGCTGCAGGGAGCCTCGGGGCGGCTCACCGGAACACGTAGTCATGACTGTCTATCTCCTGGCCCACGTGGGAGTTGTTCAGGATGCCCCCGTTGCCCACCACGGCGCAGCTGATGCACCGGGCACTCCCAGCGGGGAGGCCGGCCAGGAGCAGCTGCTGCTGAGCCACTGGAGGGAAGCGTGTCACCACCTTCTGCACCACTGGAACAAGGGGGACCCTCCATTCAGAGCCCTGGGAGGGCCGGAGGTCTGGCCCCTCATTTCTCCCAGGGCTGGTGGCCCCAGGGAAGGGGCAGACCCAAGCCCCAGCCCCATGGCCAAGTGCACAGCCCCCTCCCCGCCCCTGGGTGGGACTCACAGGAGTAGTTGAGCTCCATGAAGCCGAAGGGGGGTGCAAAATGCTCCAGGCGGTCCCACTCGCTCTGGTTGAAGTGTCTGGAGTCCAGGAAGAGGGTGAGGTTGGGCAGAAAGAGATTCTGGAGCCAGGGTGACTTGGAGGCTCTCAACTTCACGGAGTCGGGGCAGGTCTAAATGCAGGCGGCAGGTTAGGCAGGGAGCCCGGGAGGGCCACGCCAGGGCTGGGCTGGGTGGCAGGGGCCGAGAGCTGGCCTCAAAATTCGGAAGGCACTGCCTCTGCTGCCCTGCGCATCCTATCAGCAGGCCCACCGTGGGCCTGGTGCTTCGGGGAGAGCAGGCTGTCCTTGGCCCGCCAGGCAAATGCACCTGCCCTGAAGTGAGAGCAATGGCTCCGCCCAGGACAGGGTGTGTGATCTGGTGTGCTGTTGGTTGTATGGGCAACAGCGATTATGTGTAATCATACATATGGCAGTGTCTCACTACTGTGGGTGCTTTTCTTAGGGGTGGCGCAGAGGGGAGGTGGTGGGATTATCTACACAGAGGACAGGCAGGCCCAGGTGCTGGTGCTGGGCACCAGGTTGGGTAGCCTTGCCTGTTAGTCCTGCCCCCTTTGCCCCTACCCTGCCAGAGGATGGGGCTCAGGGCCAAACCCCAGGACAGGCTGCACCCTGTCACCCCAACTGATGACCCGCCGGGCCTCCCAGGGGCCCTGTCTCACTCACACCTTCCCACACTGCCGGGCCTGATGTGGGGGCCTGCCTCCTCCTCCCTCAGTCCAGCTATTACAGGGGGGAAGGGTGGGTGGAGCCTGGGGGCTGAGGGTGAGGGTGGGGTGGGGCGGGCTGAATGCCAGGAGGGGCTTCAGAGCAGAGGTCGTGGCAAAACTCACCGGCTGTAGGCCCCCCACTTCGAAGCTATACTTTTCCTCAAAATCCCACTTGGGCTCAGACTTGAAGTTGGCAGCCCGCAGCTTCGGGCTTGCCGGCGTGGTGGTGCCCCGGGAAGGGGCAGAGCTTGGGGGGGCCTGGGCTCGCTGCTTAGATGGGACCATCGCCATGGTTACCCCTTTCATTGTCTTCTGGGGTGACCCTGGTCCCCTGGTAGTGAGCACCTCAGTCTGATGTCCCGGGATGGCTGTCCTGGCTGTGGGTGCCCAAGGCTTCATGGGCACGGTCCCAACAGCTGTTGGCTGCTTGGTCTCACTTCTTTCTTCAGCCGTCCCCGAGTGCTGACTGTTCTGTGACAGTACCTCTGTCCCGTTGGAGGCCCTCCCCGAGCCCTGACTTCTCTGGGACAGTGTGCCCACCAACGTGTCCTTTCTTTCCTGACTCTTGAGTAATGCTGGCCCTGCTGTGCGGGGCACTTTGGCCTTGGTGTGGCCTGTGGCCTGGGGGTGCGAGTCCAGTGTGCTGCTCTCCTGCGTGGATCCTCCATGGGCAGGGGTCCTCCTTCCCGCTGTGGGTCCCAAGGACGTGGCCTTTTGTGGCAACTCCAAAGACCTTTCTATAACGTTCTCTGTGCTCTGAGGCCTGGGGACAGAGATAAGTTTGATGAAGGGTGAAGATGGTAGAAACAGGTCAGAAGCATGACTAGTATTTGTTCTCAGGTCTCAGGTGGCCTTGAAGCCAGTGTCCTTGGGGGCTGAGGGGGTGCTGGGGACAGAGCCATGGCATTCCAGCTGCGCTGGGCACAGGTCACTCACTGCTGGTTTCCCCAGGGCCCCAGCAGATGCTGGTCCCAGACTGCAAGTTCTAAGAATGAGTTTATGTAGCCCTAGTCCTGTCCCCTTGCAGCTGCCTGATTCAGGTGACCTTTTTGCTTTTATTCTTTCAGTGAAGTGTCGAGAACACAGATGACCTCGCCCAAAGAAAATGGAAAAAAAAGCATTTATGTTAAGACTGGAGCTGACGGCCTTGCTTTTGAAATCAAGATCTTTGGAAAAGATCTGCCTCAAAGGTTGACTTCAAGTGTTGCTTAAAAGGCAGCCCACTGGCACCGTTGGGAAGCACGGGCACATTCAGAAAGTGCTTGTATAGAACCCACCATGCTCGCACGCGTCAGGTGGATGCTGGAGATGGTGGAGGGCACGCTCCCCAGCCACCAGCAAGAGGAACTGCAGCGCGAGTCCCGTCATGCCATTCGGAAACAAAACATGTGCTGCACCCTGGCCCATGTGCCTCCATGGGTGGGACATTATCCCTGGAAGCAAAAGGTCACAGGTTCAATTCCTGGGCAGGGCCCTTGCCTGGGTTGAGGGTTTGGGCCCCAGTCAGTCAGGAGGCCTTTGAGGGGCAATGGGTTGATGTTTCTCTGTCATAGAGATGTTTCTCTTCCTCCCTTTCTCCTTCCCTTCCCTTCTCTCTAAAGTAAATAAGTAAACAAAATATTTTTTAAAAACATGTCACTGCGGGCCCGGGGGCAGGACCAGAGTGTTAGTAGCATGTGCATCAGAGGGAGGAGTTTCAACTTCATCATCTGTTCCCTCACCCAGGAGGAGCAAGGGAAGGATTTCCTGCAGGAGATGTGGGGAGGGGCACCCAGTGATTTCCGCCCCAGGGTGCTTTCTCTAGCTATGCTGGGAGGTGGACCCCGGGAGGCTGGTCTGACTCCTGGCACACAAGGGTTGGGGCTCCAAGGATAAGATTTACTTTATTTTCTGCTTTTACGTGGGGCTGCCAAAGGTATCGCTTAATTTATGCAGATTTGTGCCAGGTGCCCTGCTCTGCATGGTTCTGGACCTGGACATCGTATGTGGGGTGTCTGCCCTTTGCAGGTTTCGGATTCCAGGGGCTTTGGGTAAAGGAATCTTCCTCTGTAGAGACCTAACCATGATGCGGATGGATCTCCAGGTGTCCTTAACTCTTACCTGGTGTCCTGGGGCTCCCTCACTCTGCTTGTCCTGAGCTCCCTTTGTCTATTTCCAGCGTTCTTCTAAGCCACACATAACAGGTGACAGAGGTGATGCAGAGAAAGGGAGGGAGAGCACGCAGCACACTGCCTGGCACATGGGGTGTCCCCGCACCGCTGTTTGTTCGGGGCTGTGCTAAGCCCCTGGCCCACAATACACAAGCAACCAAATGCCTTCCTTCTCTTCCCATGGAGCTGCTTTGCTTCCCATCTTCCTTGACTCGGCGTGTGCCAGCCGGACAGCTGTGTGGCCTGGTCTCCCGCTCCTCCACCCACCGGCGAGCGCATCTGCGATGCATTCATTTTTCCGTGCAGCAGATAGGCACTGAGAGCCCCCTGCGTACCTGGACCAGTCACGGGCCGTGGGGATGTTAGCCCGAAACGTCCCTCCCTGCAAGGAGCCCAAGATGCAAAGGGGCTGACAGGTCGCTGCAGAAGGCGCTGTCTGTCAGGTTGTCATTAGGAGCCAAGCTGGGAACTGGGGGAGCACGGTGAGGCCACGGGAGGTAGCCTACCCCGAGCTCTGGTCCCCGTGCCAGAGTCAATTTAAATACTCCACAAGTCATTGAATTAGTCCTGTTCTGGGGTACTACTTACTCAATGGCAATGTCATCTCTTTCTTCAATTACAGACTCCGAGGAGGCAGCCCTATTCAGCACCATGTCAAATCAGTGCCTTGACTGGGAAACCAGTGATCTTTGGATTTGTGAGATAATGCCCCACCCACTGAGCCACACCAGCCAGGGCGGAACAGTCACACCTCGAACGGGTAGAAATGCCTCTGCCTTTGTTGCGCGCCTCAAAGAACTTGGCCGGGGGCCTGCTTCAGGCCCGGAAAGGAATTGGGGCCCTGGGACTGGGTCGGACTGGGACGTGGCGTAACAAGGGAAGGTTAACAGCCTTCAAGCCTTCATCTTTATTTTTCCCATTTTTGACTAAGCTTTTTTAAAATGTATTTGAAAGATTTTATTATTTTTCAGAGAGAGGAAAAGGGAGAGACAGAGAGGGAGAGAGACATCCATGTATGGTTGCCTTTCACCTGCCTCCAGTCACGGACCTGGCTGGAGACCTGACTTGCAACATGGTTATGTGCCCTGGCTGGGAATCGAACCAGCGACCTTTGGATTCGCAGGCCGGTGCCTTATCCACTGAGCCACCAGCCAGGGTCTGGACTAAGTTTTTTAAAAAGGAAATTTATCATAAGACTAGAGTGTCTTGAGGAACCCAAGAGCAAGAAGTGGTCGAGCCTCGGGAAGGGCTGGAACCAGGGGTCTCAGGGCCTTGCTCTCTGCTCCCAGAGTTGGCGTCCCTCTCTGTCCCTGGGCTCTCAGCCACTGGGAGGGCCAGGAGGGCCACACCGGAATGCCTGTTCTGGGGACTGTTCATTCTCTGTACTCTCAATTTTTAATTTCGCGGGGACAAATTCTTACCCACTTGGGTCCTCACTCCATCCCTGGCCAGGGGGCTGGGTAACTTGGTGCATGACATCCTGGGGTTCACCCTATGCATAGCAGGCGGGTAGTCTCAAGAGAAGGTGGGGATTATTGGCTCAAGAGCTATAGGACACCCCTGAAGTGCTCATTCTGAAAGAAGACCACCCAGTGCATAAAAGAAAACACTTAGCATAGCTCTTTCCACTGGACTCCACCTCAGCAGCTGCCCCCTCAGCAGGCCGGAGCTAAGACCCTGGCGTGGGTGGGTGAGAGGCTGGGGCAGCAGGAAGGATTATGGTCAGACTGTGAGAATACTGTCCCTTCCTTTTGAAAGCCTAGCTCTTCCGGTGTGATCGCTGAAATGACCACCTGTCTGGGGGTGGGGGCAGCGGTTCCAGCTCACACTGAAGTTCATGGGCTTCTGTCTGATGCTGATGGGGCAGACTCTGCGGGGTTGGTAAATGGTGGTTTTCCTGGGGCGGGCTCTCCTTTGTGCTGAGGATCTCCTCACCAAGGTCCCCCCACAGGATCAGGTGTCCCTCTGCACCGACATCACTCAGTATCCCCAAACACTTTTCTGGAGTGGGTGTCCCATTCCTTGGCCCCAGCAGATAATTGGGTGGTTCTGGGCCTTTGGTCCCTCCATGGCACCATGGGACACGCTGAGCTGCCCCCCATAGCACCCTGGGCTGTGTAGACCCCGGGACGGGGCAGGATGGCACAGGCTTCCTCCTTGGGGACATTGCTGCATGGACAATTCTAACCATCTGCCACCTCCGGAAATCTCTAGACCAGAAACTGGCACCAGGCTACTTGCATCTCCCTGTACCTGCGGCACATCAGGCATTGGCTGGGGAAGGAGACCAGGGGCCCTGGTCAGATGAGGGGTGTCCACAGCCTATCCCACCCCAAAGGGTCTTGTCGCAAAGTCTGGAATGCCCTGGGCTTCTCTCCCTCCCTTATCTTATTTAAACTGCATTGAGTTGGGTTTTTGTCACTTGCAATCAAAAGATTTCCAACATACACAAAAATATTTACACCTACACAAAAATAAATTTCAAATAGAGTAACTATTTGAGATTAAATAACTAAAATATAAAATAGAAGATGTAGAGGACAATTTAGATAATTTTGGACTGGAAAAGACTTTCCTAATAACTACATAAAGTCCAGTGGCCATAAAGGAAAAGATAGACAGGCTTTATCTATACGCTTTATCTATACAACAAGTCACTTGTGTATGACATAAGATTAATGATGCAATAAAATAAAATAAATATCAGGCTGGAGAAAACCGTTGAAGTATTGTTACACATATAATAGGAAAAGGTTAACATTCCTAATATCCAAAAAGGCTCCTACAAATAAAAAGATAATTTTTTTAAAAAGCAAAAGATATGAACAGGTCATTCATAAAAAAATACAAATGCTTAACAGACTCAAGAGGATCCTCAAATTCACCAGAGGCCTGAGAAATGTAAACTGAAAGAGTAACACTCTTTCACGTATCAGAGGCTTATACGCAGGCATTGATGACGAAGATATCCAGTTGCCAAGGGACAGTGTTGACTGTAAACACCAGTTGATGTGGCCTTTTCGGAGGGTGGTTGGATGGCATTCATGGACATTTCATGTGAACATAGCTGCTGTCTTGGTAATTCCACTTCTAGAAATCTACCTACAGAGTACTTGTGTAAGTCCCAAAGGTATGTGAAAAATGAGTGGCCACCCCAGTGTCAATTGATAGGAACTTGTTAAATAAAAGTATATCCACTGCGAACCCAAAGGTGGCGGGTTCGATTCCCAGCCAGGGCACATGACCAGGTTGCAAGCCAGGTCTCCAGCCAGGTCCGTGGCTGGAGGCAGATGAAAGGCAACCATACATGGATGTTTCTCTCCCTCTCTGCCTCTCTTTCTTCCCCTTTCTCTCAGAATAATAAAAATCTTAAAACAAAACAAAAAATAAAACATTAAAGAAAATGTATATCCATTCTACAGAGTGCTGTACACCCATAAAAAGAAGGCACTAGATCTGGGTGTGCCAGGGGCAAGACGTCTGTGACACAGTGCTGATGTAAGTAGCTGAACTGTGGAACAATGTGTATCTGTCATCACCTTCCTCCATCTCCATCTCTCCCCTGCTGTAAGGACTGACACAGCGTAAGGTAAAGAGGGCGGGCGATGGGTCCAAAATGCTGGGTTTGAATCCTGGCCCTGCAGCTCATTAGCAGGGTGAACTGGGTGTATGTGACTCACATTCCCTGTTTCAGAATATTCATAATTATAAGAATTAGTTAATGCACATGAAGCATTTAGCATAGTTCCTGGCATCCAGTGAATGCTACAGAAGCATTAACTACAATAACATAATAATGTTGTATACACCCAGGTATTAAGGGTGGTCATCCCAGAAGAGTGGTAGAGATTGGGTGTGCGTAATGGTGAATCCTTCCCCTTTTGCTTCACCTTTTTGTATTTTTTAAAACTTTACCAGGCCCTGGCTGGTGGTACAATGGATAAGGCACAGGCCTGCAAACCCAAAGGTCGCTGGTTCAATTCCCAGCCAAGGACGCATAACTAGGTTGTAAGCCAGGTCTGTAGCTGGAGGCAGGTGAAAGGCAACCATACATTGATGTTTCTCTGCCTTTCTCCCTTCCTCTCTCTCTGAAAATAATAAATAAAATCTTTAAGGAAAAAAAGAAAAAAAAAAAACCGAATAGAGTCTAGGCCCTGGCTGGGTAGCTCAGTTAGTTTGAGAATCGTTCCAACATTCTAAGGCTGTGGGTTCAAGTCCTCTTTCAGGGCACAAACAAGAGGCAACCAGTACACACAGCAACAAACTGAAGCCTCTCTCGCTTCCCCCCTCTCTCCCTAAAATCCATAAATAAAAATTTAAAATAAAATAAAAATAGAGTCTAGAAAGAACAGGGTCTCTTGCTGCTAGAGACGTGTTCGTTCTGTATGAAAAGTGGTCTGGAAGGTCCTTTGGAAGGATATACTCGGGACCCAGAATTTAAGCTGCACCCCTAAGTGACTGACTTCTGAGGTAGGAGAGGTGGCTTGAAATGAATGGAATGCATGGGACAACGCTCTGCTCCAGGGCACAGAAAATGGCAACGGAAGCACCAACCAGAGCTGCCAGCTAACAGCCCCAGAGGGGAAAATAGCCTTGTTTGGAATCTCTGCCTTCTGGAGGCCCAGCCGCTGGGAGTTTCAAACTCCTGCCTGCATTTCCTCTGGATACAAACCCCATGGCATCAGGGCCCTTCGCTTCCCCACTTCCACCACCGCCACGTGCCCCAGGCTTTCCCTTGGATTCTTGGTGGCAGCGGTGCCTGGTCCCTGCCACCCCAGGGGGACCCGGACATGTGTTCGAGTTCCCTGTCCTCCACATAGGGTTTCAATTCCCTCTAATAAATTATGATGAGCAGGGAAAGGGTCTGCATCTTACCTGGTGGGCTTTGTGTTATATTCCTTAAAGAAGGACAGCAGGGTGACCAGGAAGAAAATCAACACGACCAGAATCAGGAGCCAGAAAGCCTGGTGCAGGCGATGGGATTGGCTCAGGTAGGATCTCATGCTGGCCGCCTGGGCCCTCGGGAAACCTCTGTGTGTCCTGGGACCCGGACGTGGACAGCAGCAAGAAGAGCTGCTCAGATATCCCGGCTGGGCATCCACACCCTGTGTCCTCAGAGAAGGTGCTGATAAATGCCAGACCTTTCCACCCCTGCCAGAGAAAGGAGGAGCCACCCTGGCCACTTTATGGCAGCTTATGGGCTGGCATGGATTGAAGGGAAACTCTTTTTGTTCAAACAGGTTCCCATCCCTTTTCTTTGTCTCTGGAGCCAATCTCTGAAGGTAGAGCTTTATGAGGAACAAACACACATTAGGTGGAGCCTCACTTTCATAAAGTTCCACATCCTTGGGGACCTCGGAGCAGGCTACGGGCTAGCAGAGCCTTGGATGGCCTCCGTGCACAGCGCGAGTTTTACGGGAAAGATAAGGGACCCATTAGGGGTGAGACCCCCTTGCGACCTTTCCCTGAGAAGCCATTCTGAGTACTTAGGAGAGCAGTTCAATCTGGAGTGCACCGCAGCGTCACCTGGGAAGCTTGAAAACCTCTGAAAGCCCAGGTGGCTGCCCAGCCAGTGAAAGCAGAACCTGGGGGGATAGGCATTTCCCCAGGAGCAGGTCTTTCCCCTCGCCAGGTGATCCCGTGGTGCGCCCTCGTTGAGAACCACCGACTTACAGGGCAGCCACGGCAGCGGCTGTGAATGAGCCACGTTAGGTACGCAGCAGCGTGTTTGTGGAAACCTGGAGCCAAGAATGAGCACGTGGGAATTTTGTCCAGAGTTGGGTGACTGCCCCCTTTCTTCGTGTAACCTTGGACAAGTTTTGTAAACTTCTGAGCTCCCCGTAAATGGGTAAAGCAGGGCCCCTGCCTCGTGGGGTTGGGATGAAGGCACTATTGGGGCCGGCTCCGCCTTGCGGCCTGGCCTCCTCATGGGTAGCCCTGTGCCGGGAAACGGTCCCGCACAGTCTCGGGCCAGCATGCTCAAGCCAACGCGGGGGCTGCTTCCCTGCTCTAATGTGGACCCCGTAGCCTCTCCAGAGGCCCCCATTTTGCAGTCAAGAGGACGGCCCCTGGGAGTTAGCCTCTGGCTTGGGGACCAGGTCCAGTTGACCCGGAGGCTCATTCATTCTTACCTGAAGCACAGGGCACCTTGGCGACACCGTGACCTCTGCCTTCATGTGAAAAACAAAATCGGTCGTGCTTGGGGCAAAAGGGCAACTCAGAGAAAGGACGCCAAGATCAGTTGTAGAAAACAGAAACGTCAGAGAAGCGGCAGGTTAACCTGAAAAAATATGGCTTCAGCATGTTGAACAGGTGCTGCGGAACAGGTGCCGCCTGGAAGAGCCGGGCTCTGAGCTCTGGGAGCGGGGCGCCCTGACCAGTGTGGCCTTCCCCATTCCCCCCCCTACCTGCAGCTTGCAGTTCTAGACCAAAGTCCTTGGCTTTGCACAGGCATGCACCATTGCAGACAGCTTTCCCAATGAAAAATGAAAAGGTCAGAAGGGGCTCCTGAGCGGCCGAGGGCAATCCAGACCCCTGACAGGCGCCCTGCATCCGGCATCGTTCGGGGGGATGGGCCGCGTGTGCAGAGGAAAACCTCTCCTGGTGCAGCTTGAGGCTCCGTCCGTCTGGCTCTCGGCGCACCTGACCGGCCAGGGCTCAACCACGGGCCCTATAAACAGTTTCAGAATAGACCTGAGTCAAGCCGTAGCTCTGCCTTAATTGACTGTTTGCCCCGAGTTCGCCGCGGGCACACGTGGCCCGCGCCGTGACCTTCTGCCCTGGTGCCTGCTGGCAACGTTCCACCAGCCAGGTGCAGCGTGCGAAGGCTTTTTCTCCCCACAGCCCTGGTTTGGCTCAACAGCCTCCTGCTCAGCTCCCCAGAGTCTGAAGAAGACAGGGCTATCAGTGTTCCGATCTCCACCGAGCGGGGAGGTCTAACTGCCCTCCGAGGGGCAGGCTGGGCGACTGTGTCATCTGTGCTTCTACCCCTCAGGGGGCATTAAACCTGGGAGTTCAAGAAGCCAACAGGGGAGGGGGGAGGCGGGATCATCCGGAGTTTTAGTTTCCTGGTTCTCAGGTTCCAGCCCCATGCTGCCATCCTGCATGCCCGGGCAAAAGGGCAGAAGGAGGGATTCCAAGAAATACAGATCTCAGTGGAAAATGATTCTCCAATGGTTTTAAAACCATGTTACAATTTGCATGGTTGATGAGGTTTTTCCTTCTTAAGTTAAAGCTTCTGACTTGAGTCTTTTTAAAAAAAAAGATTTTATTTAATATTTTTAGAGGGCAAGGGAGAGAGGGAGAGAGACATCAGTGTATGGTTGCCTTTCCCCTGCCTCCAGCTACAGACCTGGCTTGCAACCTGGTTATGTACCCTGGCTGGGAATCGAACTGTTTTTTTTTTTTTTTTTTTTTCTAATGCACCAGCTAATAGGATGCGTGGAAACTTAAATGCAGGGAAAAGCTCTTAGGTGACGTTCAGTCAAAGGGAAGGTCATGATCCTTATGCAGATATGGAACATGAAAATGTGTTACAGATTTTATCCTACTCAGGACAGAACCAGGCAGAGGCAATAGCTGGTTTAAAAAGAGAAGTTCAGTAAGTGCCCATCAGTGGATGAATGGTCCGTTTACATGGTGGCGTGCTATGTAGCAGAAAGAAGGAACTCCTACCATTTGCAACAGCATGGATGGAACTGGAGATTATCACGCTTAGTGATATAAGCCAGGCAGCAAAAGATAAATACCACATGTTCTCACTTAATGCTGGAGCCTACGGAACAACACAAACAGATGAGCAGAACAGGAGACATGGTGGGGGAAAGGAGCAGAATGATGGTGACTGGGGGCGGGGGAGAAGCTAGTGTGAAGGACCCCTGGACACGGACAACGAGGTGGGGATTGGCTGCGGGAGAGGGCAGGGAGGGTGGGGCTGGGGAGACGGTGGAGGAAAGTTAGACAATCATCATACAACAGTACATTTTTTTAAATAATAAAAACAAAAAGGAAAGCCCAGTTGCACAAATTAGTAGAGAGGAAGGATTATTAAAATGACTTGCAGGCAGAGGTAAAACTGGTTTTTCCGTAGAGGAGGGAACTGCCGGGGTCATCAACTACGCCTGATTTACAGAGCCGTAAAAGAGCCCTGAGAGGGAGGGAGATGGAAATCAGCTCACCTGGAGCGCCGCTCGCCACCTGCTTCGGGGCGCACCTGGGTGCCACCTGGCACGTGCGTGCACCTTTCGGACCTCGGACTCCGGTGCTTGTCCCAACGGTGCTCATCCTTGAGGAACACAAACATTCACGGCCTTCAGAGGGTCATTTTTTATTTTGAAGACATAGGACAATGATGAGGAAGCCTTTCTCTGAGGCCTGAACGGTGTTATTCACACGAGCCCGTGTTGACAGTCATGGGTCATGCTCTGTCTGCACGGAGCACCAGACCCATTTTTCTTCCTGGCTGGAATGCTGCTGGCTCCTGAAAACACCGTATGGATCTTTGTAATGGGCTCAACTGGCGTATCCATTTCTTAAAAGTTTCTCAGAAATTCAAAGGCAAGTAGATAATGCTGTTTGGCAAAAAGAAAAAATAGAGCTTTAACTCAAGACTTGTTGCTGTGCACAGAGGGAGAGGATGGTAAGGGGGACCCGGGCATGGACCCACGTTAATGTGGCTTCGTGGCCTTTCTCCAGCACAAGGTGGTCCACCTCCTGGCTGCCACGGTCGCAGCACACGTGTCCGGGACACAGAGCCTGGGTCGAGCAGCCTGCGGACAGCCCTCAGGCCTGCTGTGGTGGTCTTCTTTCGGGCACCTGGAGAGGCTGGGAGGACCCTAGCCAACTCACTGGATGACGTTTCTTCAGTCCGCAAGACACCAATATCGACAGCCTGGCACCAGGCAGTGTCAGAGCTGCAGGACAGTGCTGAGTCAGAACAAGTCCTGACCTCCCACCGGAGCAGGGACAGAACAGCATCAATTAGGTAGTGATTGGTGGTGCTGGGAGGGAAATGAGGGGTGCAGGCTGAGGCCAGAGATGGCCAGGCAAAAGGAGGAAGCAAACCAGAGGACCGTTGGGCAGGACCTGGGCAAAAGCCATAGAAACCAGAAGTGCAAGGTCCGGAGGCAGGCGCCTGGTCAGCGCTGGTGAAGTCAGACACAGAGGCAGAGTGAACGCCGGATGGAGGGTGGACGGACAGCTAGTGCCAAATAGAATTAGAAACCAAAGACCCAGGAAACCATTCCGCAAAGGCGGAAGAGAAAGAGAACAATATTATCGTTGAGTAGCATCCAAGCAGGAGTCCATGTGCTCCATAGACACCCCCCAAGCAAGCAGCAGACAAGGACATCTCGCCCTTTTGTGCAGACACCTGATAACAGCTCCTGACAAACGCTGACTGGTCAGGTCCTTCAGTGGGAGGACTTGAGCGTGGTGTTTGTCACGCACGGAGTACGGAACTCGTCCTAACTTCACGGGGTGGGTGGGGTGGTCCGGGTGCTATCACCTTTGATTACATTTCAAAAAGACGCTTCTGGTCCTTAAGAAAGGTTTTCCAGGGTCCGGAAAGAGGATTCCCTAACTTTAAATAGATTTACACACACTTCAAAGGGAAAGGACATACAAGTTTTCTAAAGCAAGTGCTCTAAGAAGAGGGAGTGAGAGGGAAATCTCTTCTGTTTTTGCATTTTTATTTGCATTTGCCCTTTTCCCAGCACGTGGACTTTGTGGGTCTCTGTGATGTGAGTTCTGCCTGGTCCTCAGTCTGGTTGCTGAGAGGAGCCCCCAGCCTTGGCCTTGTTACCAGACAAGGGGCCTGGCCCTGAGAGGGTCTGGCTAGGTCAGCCAGTGGGTTCCTGACTTGGTGTAGAAAAGGTTTCACAGCAAGAGTCCAGGTGACCACAAGGGTGTGTTTACTAAGTGGGGACAGGGAAACAGGAAGAGCTTAGCATAGAGGAAGCACAGGAGAGCCCAGGCAGGGCTGCCTGAGCTCACTGGGGAGCCAGAGAAAAGGGGGCTTTGGGGGCAGGGGCGGGGAGCAGCCTGGGACGAGTTGCCTCTGCCCGCTGCTCATGGCTCCCCTGGCTGCTCTCGGGTCCCTTAGGCCTGTGGGGGAAGAGGAGGGGGAGGGGCATGGCTCTGGCTGCTCCCAGCTGGGCCCTTTGTCCTGAGGCTCCATCCCTCTTGTGCGTATGGGAAGCTTAGGGGAAGCTTAGGGCAAGGCCTCGCAGACTCATCTGTTCTCCGGGTGTGTCCTTGCAGGGTCATGTCTCTGCTGATGGCTCAGTGACGGACAGGCAGGGGGTCATTGGTCAGTGCAGCTGCCCCGGGCGTTGCCCACTTGGTGTTGCTGCTTTTCTGGGCTGAAGTACAGCCGAGGCCTAGCTGCCACCTCCAGGGAGGTGACCTGAACCTGGTTGTGAATTGCTGGGCCAGTTTGCTCAGCCGCCTGCCTCCGTTTCCCTATTCCATTTGTCCTGGCTCACTGGCCTGTCTCAGCCTGAACTCCACCTCCAGGAGGGGGGATTTGAAGGCTCCCGAAGGCTGACTTCCTTCCACCGTGTGCGCCAGGCAGCCAGGTGGGTCGGCTTGTGGCGATCAGCGAGTGTGTTCGCTCCGCTGTTTAGCAGGAGCCCCAAACTGCTGCATGATGTGTGTCATGTGGTCATCGTAGAACAGATCCATTGTCCTCTGCTATTCTGCCAGGAACAGTTGCCTCTGGGATGAGCAGACATGCAGGACAGCTGGGGACACAGCAAATCTTCTGCGGCACGGTGTATGCATTGCTTCATTTTAATTGGAGTTGTTTTCTGTCACTTCTGTCACTTTCTGTTTATACAGGTGCTCTGACACTTCCTTGATGGCCCTCTAAGTCTCTGTTTGCGCTTCCTGTGCCTGTTAATAAAATCAAATAAGAAAAAGCAAATAGAAACCTCCTAAGCCATTAACTAAAGTCTGTCATAAAAAAGAGTAAGAAAACACATTTTAGGATGAGCTGTAACCAAAGCCACTCCTCGGACGAAAACCAAATGTCCTCCTGGTTTTCTGAGTTGCAAAAACTGGTCCACAAAGCCAGTTTGAAACTGCCACTTCCCCAGATGGGGGTGGCAGGGAAGGACACCACCGGAGAGATAACCACTGCCACCACGTGCTGCACTCCCACCCACGGTCACAGCTCACATCCCACCCCCATCACACGCAGCGGCGTTGGAATTCAGTTCTTTTCTCTGAATATGTCCTATCAGAAACGGTGGATGAGGAGAAAAAGCAGGAAATGCACTGCAGTGCCCCCTGTCAGGCCTAAGAACTGGGTTCCAGGAGTTCTGGTGTAATTTTAGCACGCCTCAACAAGTCTGCTGCCTCCAGTAACTGCTGACACCAGTGAAGGCCTGTGTCCTTCAAAGACATCTTAGGCTGCCGGCAAGAATTTAGTAACTTTCCTGTTTTAGCAAACTTCTCTGTTCTTAGAGACAACTAACTTCCTCAAAGCCACCTGCAGAGTCCCTTCCACTATCACCCCGTTCTCCCCTTTAAAAATCCTGTCTTTTATGGTCAACTCATATTTGACAAAGGGGGAAGGAACATCCAATGGAGTAAAAACAGTCTCTTTAACAAGTGGTGTTGGGAGAACTGGACAGCAACATGCAAAAAGATAAAACTAAACCACCAACTTACACCATACACCAAAATAAACTCAAGATGGATAAAAGATTTAAACATAAGCAGTGCCACCATAAAGGTCCTGGAGAAAAATATAGGCAGTAAACTTTCGGATATCCTACGCAAAAATATGTTTACTGATACTTCACCAAGGG